>WEIS01076496.1:0-24834 GCA_013389965.1 Todus mexicanus | reverse complement strand
CCACTCTGTTTGTCCCTGTGTGAGGGAGCACAGCAATGATGACAAAAAGGAGAGCTGAGAAGAAGTGGAAGAGCTCGGTGTGAAGGAAGTGGGGAGTGAGCCAAGCTGGCAGCACCTGCTGGGAGGTAGAACAAGCTTTGGTGCAGGGTTGAGACAACAAGGTTTTCTCTGGCTTCCCTGCTGCTGGGTTTTTATCTGGACAGAAGCAACGTGCAAGGAGTCTACCCTTGTGGATACAGAACAAAGGCACTGACAATGCTCCCCCATCCCCAGGACACGGCATTTTGGAAATGCCTGGCTCCCCCCACCAGTGTTACTGTAGAGTGTGTTACCCAGGTGAAGCCATGGACAAAGGTGTCACGGGCAGCTTAGGAAAAAAGCACTGATGCACCCACACAGTTCTTTGTGTGCAGGTTTAGATACCAGCCCTGCAATCTTGCAAAAGCAAAACATCTGTTATGCTGGGGTGCATGGGCCAGTCACACCAGATATGCTTGCTCACCTTTGGCGTATGTGGACTACCCAAGGCATATTGTTGAACAGCCAAAATGGAGAGATGGAGTTCCTCTGGAATTTCTACTTGATTTGGACAAAACCAAGGCCCTCGCTGTGAAAATACTTTAGGCTTGCTAATTGGTTGTAGGTCATCTCCTTTCCACTGCCTTTCACTCAGGCAGTGAGTCTGCCACAGGGATTCTGGTGTTTTCCTTCATCAGACAGCTTTGTGGTAGGCCTGCAGGTGTTGAGAAAGTTTTCTGTACAGCCACTTCCCAGTGAATTATGTACAACCAGCCCCAACTATTCATTTTAATGCAGCTTAGGTGGAAAAATGGAAAAAGGCAGAGATCATTTTTCTTCCTTTCTGTCTCCTACGGGCTAAATCATAAACACACATTAAGTGCATAACTATAATTTATCTCTTTTTATAAGCTAAGTGTTCCTTGTAGAAAATAATTTTAAAAAACAACTCTCATTCCCAGTTTTTTTCCCCTAGATTATTTTTTATTCTTTCTCACTACACAATAGATGGACTAACTGCTATTTTCACTGTTCTGGCTAATTATGTGGCTAACCTTAAAGCTCAGTAATACTCATGTCCTATTGTGTGTCTGGTTCCAGTTAACTGCTAAAATAATGACTTAGAGTATATTTTCCGTTTTACAGTTTGCTATCTTCTGTAAAATGTTCTCTCTAGAGATGAGTTCTGAAACATTTTCTCTTCCAATTTTGCCTTCTGTTTGTGACTGGGGGCAGTGCAGCAAAGCCATATCTCACAGGGGTTTAGAGGGCATCTCCTTAGACACACATGACTCATGCAGGGTGAAACACCTCATCAGCTGGGCTCTGCAGGACTGTTCAGGAGGGAAAATGTGTTTTAGAAAGGTAACTTCTGGGATGATTTTTTGCAAACCCCAAATGCTTTGGAAACGGAAAGATTTGTAAACACTGCCTCTGTGACTCACAGGTCTGCACATGTGGATACCTTCATTCTTTCACTCTTCTCTGCAGACAAGACTCCAGTATGAAATGATGTGTCCTGTCTGATGTGTACCTGGGAGAGCTTGTTTACCTGGAGGGAGGAGAATGGCCATATGAAAAAAGTGTGCTGAAGTTCCCACAAAAGCTCCTGTGGGCTATTCCACACTGATAGGTTTAGGTTGGGGGTGTTTTAGTGAAAAAAATAAATTTCACATAGACAAAGTGTTAGAAAGAAGAGACTGGAATCAAAATGCTGGAGGAAATTTGGGAGTTAGAGTATCGGCTCTACCCAGGAGGGGAGTAGACCAGAGCTGATACTGCTATCTCCTCCACCTTACCATACCAAAAATGTCACAGATTTGATTGACAGAAAAAATAAATGCCCTGCTGTACTTAACAGTAATTTTGAACAACTTTCACAAGCATAGTGCAAAAGTACTGCTGACAGATAGGTAGAGGGGACATTAAGGAAAGACAGAAATCACAGAAAACTTTGACTCATCAAAGTTTCCCTGTGATACGGAAACCAGCCCATATGGTCACTGAAACTCTGCCTAAGGCTATGTCTAGAGAATTTGTTAAGGGTCTGGGTCTTTATAGCACATAAATACCTGCTTAGTTTGAGTTCACATAATTTTGAGGGTTTGCTTCATTTCTGCGCTGACTCAGAGCCAAAGGTATAAAGGCCAGAGGGGGATTCTGGGTGTCCCAGGAAGTTCTGTGAACTGCATCCTGAGTTTTTCAAAAGTGATGAAAGAATGTTATGCCTACTGTCAGTATGGACAGATCATTGAAAACTGCATCAAGAAACAACAGAAAGAGAGTATTTAGTCAACTAAATAATACATTAAATGCAGTTTCATGGAGAAAAATGGAAATGTGTATATAATACAAGCAATTGTGTAGTTTACCTTATTTTCTTTCAAGTCCAATATAAGGAAGGTGCAAAAAGTTATTTAAGGAAAGTTTAAAAATACTTAAGAAAGGTTTCAAAGGAGATATATAACAAGAACTACATGTACAAGTATGTGTCCATATAAATATTTCTCTCTATGTGTGTACATCTGGAAATATATTTGCTGCAATCTCTTAAGAGATTGGAAAAATGACTTGATACTTACATATTTTTCCTGTCTGCTGCTGGTACATATGTCAAACCCTGCTATACGGTAGCTGTTCGGGACAGTGCCACTATGATAACTTATCTTACAGCCTCTCATTTTCGTTTCTGAAGATTCAGGCATGCAAATGACTGGCTGTATAATCTCTAAGATGTCTGAGGTTTTTTCCCCATGATGTGTTAGGTGAGGAAATTACTGAAGTAGCTGGAACCAAAGCAAGAGGGCCCACTATTGATGCTGGATTTGTTCACAGAGGCAAATTGGCATGCAGGTTCACCTGCAGTTGTTTTTAATTCCATCAGGAAATTTTTGTGAGGGGAAGATGTGTTTTATGCCTATATGCAGGCACATAAAGCGATCAACTCCTTCCTGTTCCCAGGTTGCACAACCAAGATCCTGGAAGCAATCTAATAGGAAAAGATGCTCATTTCTTATTGGAGCAGCATTTAGAATGAGGAAAGACAGAAGAGGTCATTAGGAAGCTGGATCCTCATCTGCAAGCTAGATATAGAGAAAAACGTTTCATTTGCAGTCATTCTCATTATAGGCCCTTTTGTTTTGTCTGTTTAGCAGCTTCCAACCTGAAGTCTTCATCCAGAAGGTGATCACTGGGAAAACGTATCCAATAGAGTTAACAAGAACTGAAACAGCCTATCATCTCAAACACTTCATATTCCAGTAGTATTGCACTTCCCAGTATATATGTCCACCTGGCACATAGGCCCTCTTTTGCCAGATAGAAGCAACACATCTGATGCATGTGTTCACCTAAAACATGACAAACAAATGAAGTTACTTTACAAAAAGTTCTGTGCTATGCCTGAATTAAAATATTGCTAATGTACCAAGTGCACAGTTGGCATGGATTAACGAGCTAAGCTGGGAGTTAGGAGACTTCAGTTGTAGTTGCTAATGTGAATAACATTTTGGCCAGTTCTCCCTAGCAGCTTTTCTGCCCCTCTTTCTATCTGCTTGCTTTATTTAGGTCACACCATTTTCAGAACCACAGATGCCTGTTACCAAATCTGTACTGCAGTGGTGTCCTGGAGCAATCAGATGATTGCTAAAAAAGAATAAATCATTAGAAGTATGATATCTTTGGGAAAGTACACACTAGCTTAAACATTTCCCACTTGAATCATTGTGGCAGTTAACCTTCTCCCTTCATTACTTGGCTAGAATCTGCATTGACTGGCAGGTGACCTGCATTCATCACTGTGGGTGTTCTGCAAGCCATGGGAATACAGCCTAGGTCTGCAAAGTTGTATATGAGCAACAGAGCAGCTGAGCGTGTGCTGACATTTGCCAGATTGTTCCTCAGAAAGATTGTTCCTCAGCTGGGGCTGCATCGTGTTGGATGGCTCCGTGCCAGCGCTGAGGCACCTGTGGGCTTAAGGGTTTGTTCCAGGTGAGCAAAGCAGAGCCCCAGGGCACAGCTCTGCTTGGACAGGCTTCAGAAGAGAAGCATCCAGGGAGGAAAAAGCTGTCAGCAGGAGGATCTCTGACCAGGGTTTTGCAGACTTTCAGTTGATCGACTCTCCAAGGGGGAATTTCAGCGCTTCACTTACCTCATTTCCCAAAAAAACCTCTGAAAAGAGGGGAAATGAGAGAGACAGAAGAAATCAAAGCTTTTGAGTGGTACCTACTCCCTCTGCTTTGGACCTTGTAAAATGACTGAAGGCCCTGGCGCATCTGGGCTCTTATATATCCCATAAAGCTGAGTGCATTTCATTTATGTCACACTTTTGAATATGCTCACATGCACAATGAGCTGTGCTGTCTGCCAGTGGAGGAAATGGAATAAAAGCAGAGCTGGCCAGAACACCATAAGGGCTGTTCCAAGATCTAGCAGAATCTGGCTGCATTTTCAGAAGGTTATTTAATCTCCCCACCGTTTCGTATTAAAGGGGTAATGGTCATAGGCAAGAACTGCTGACGCTTGTCAGGTAATGGTCAATTGGAGTGCCTTGTCAGGTCTGTCTGTAAACCAAGGTATGGGTCCCAGGAGTAGAGGCCCCCGCATCTCACCTGCTCCTTCTGCAGGTCTCCAGTATGCTCCAGCCGTGCCTTTGATAGAGCTGCTGACTGCTGTCAGTCAGAGAAGAGTTCAGGACATTGGAGGCTGCTCTTCAAAACCGCCCATCATATTGCATGAGCATGGGAAAATCTTTGCGTCTCTTTTGTGATGGTGTGGAGAAGTCTCAGCTCCTCTGAATGCTGGGGTGACCACCAGCTTTTAGATTTGGGTATGGCACAAAGACTGTTTATATCAATATTGCACAAATTTTCCTGCTGCCAGGGAGCAGTGATGTCTGGCTGTGCCCCAGGTGTGTAAAGCTGGGCCCAGCGTAATAATGTGACTGGCAGGACCTGTAAGCCTGGCAGTCTCCTGAGCATTGCCTTATTTACCTTTAGGCAGCTATTGTCCCCTGTTTACTGCCACAATATTCTCTCAGGCTAGGTACCCAATGGTATTTACAGGTTGAAAGATACGGTCAGATTTACTGGGATTGCAGAAGAAAAATGCATCCTTTGTAGTTAATTTCCCTGCTGGCATCACATGCACCGATTGAATCCCGCTCCATGGCCTCCTCTCACAGGACGTGATTGTGACTCTCACGTCAAGACAGACACATTAGTCATCAAAATACAACATTAAACTATATAAATTATAACTTTTTAAACTAAGTGAAGTGAGATTCACCCCTTCCTTTTCTCCTGCCTTTGCTGCAGTGATAAGCAAAGGCACCCAGTAGCCTAAAGGGACATTCCAGATATTAATTTCCTAGCTTTGTAGTTGCACAGTTTCAATTTTGCAGTGACTTGGAGCTGCTTTCCTAGAGAAGGGAGCTCAGGCGGGATATAAACATGGCATATTGTGCAGAGGTAAGGGAGTGCAGCATTGAAAGGCAACAGTAGTGTTGAGGCTAGTGTTCCTGCCTGAGATATGCCTGATGCCTTGATCATTGCCTCTCCCTGGGTTGATTTAACACTCACACCTATTTAGAGGCTAATCTGGCATAGACTTTCCTGCCTCTGCTGCTACACAGTGAAAGCGTGAGGTTCACGGCTTCAAACGGATCTTCAAATGTCTTTTATAGTAAAAGAATCACTTCTAAAAGAGACAGTGAAATGGTCAGAACAGTGGTGCAATCCGAAGGGCTTCAAGCATGCATGGGTGCTCAAGATGCTGGGATGATGAAGGATTACAAGGGACAAAGAAAATAATGTATCTTTGATGAAAATGCTAGGTTTAGGAAATGTTGTGTGTATCCTGCTTCCCAAGGAGATCAGATTTTCTGAAGTAATAGGAGAATTTCTGAAGAAATAGTAGAGAAAGCTGATGGAAAAAGATGAGGTTGTTTTTTAACCTGTTTATTTGTTTTGGTTCAAGTTAGCCCAAGCACACTGATTCTCAAGCTTTGGTGATGCTCTGCTTTTTCACAGAAGAAAACTCTGCTTGGTAGGGCAGCCCTGCCTCCCTATGGAGCTGAAACACAGACTCTGAAAACATCAGTTCCAGGCTAAAGTCTCTTCGTATGTACCTGTTTGCTGTGTAACAACTGGGGCAGGGACAGCAGCAAGAGGAGAGCAGATGTTATAGGCAGTTAACGTCTGCAGGTTTTTTTCCCAAAAGTGAGAAGACAGGAAGAGTGGAGAAGAAGAGAGCCTTCAGATAAAACTCTGTGACCTTCTGCACTGCAGTAAGGGAAAACCAAGGCTTGTTTTTGGCTTTCAGTCCCTAATTGTAGGACCTTGCAGGTCAGAGTCTGAGCTGGGAAGAGAACTTCAGAATCGAGAACTCTTGCCTGTTCTGTGTTTGGGGTTGTGTTTCAGTCCTTCTGCCCTCGAATTATCTTTCACACCTGGAGGTCAGCCCAGGCTCCTTGCCTTGGCCCAGCATACCAGCTATTCTTAAACTGCCATTTCCCCTTTAAATTTGTCCATTCCCTCCCCCTGGAGTGAAACTCATGTGTGGTCAGTCTTCTTCCTCTTCTTCCTGCTACTTCACCAAATGTCAGCATTGTCCTGAGAGACAAGAGTTAGACCAGGCATAGCCATAACATTTTTGGTACCAGCTCTGAGTGGTTAAGCACAAATATGGGACGAAAATCAGTGATGTGTATACCAGATCAGATGTGCCTCCATGGGGAGAGGTGGTGCAATGTTTAATTTTAAAAGTTCACTGTAAAACATGTCTGTTCACAGCCTGAAACCCAAAAAGTCATAGAGTCTAGCATTATCAGGCCAGCATATATTTGTTCCACAATGCCACTGGACTGAGCTATGCTGCCTTCATTAAACAAGCAGGTTTCTAGGCTTTCAAGAGCTTGAAGTTTCACAGACTTTGGCAAGCATTTGTTTCAGACACTGAAGAGCTCTTTGTCTAGCAAAGACACGGATACCCATTTTCCCACTGATTCAGGGCTTCTAGAGCTCCTCAGCTGATAGACTGTGTGATGTCTAATCAGCTCTGCGTGACAACTAAACATGTTGTCTTTTTCATTATGAAAGTTTTTCATAACATCCCCTGTAGGCAGTACAATCATGGTCCAGTCACCTTTTCAATATCTCAGTACAGCTCTGGGGAGGTTTTTGGGGCAAAGTCAGTCTTCACCAGCTAATTCAGGTGACTAAGTAATCATCAGTGTGTTTTGGATGTGTCTGACAAGGAAGGTCTGAAGGGGTAAGACCCCACTGATGCTGTAACCCTCAACTGTACAGGGTAAGATGAAGCCAATTTTTGTTGGTCCCTATCTGAAACAGGAAAAGACAAACGGAGTAAGGCAAAATACTTTTTTTTTTTTTTGGTTAAAATCAGAGGAGCTGCCCCAAAATGGCTAGGGAGATTTTCAAAATATGATCAGAGGTGGCTGTCTGTGTCTCTGTGGGCAGCAATCTGTGTGAGGAAATCTTTCTCCTCCTTGAGGTGGTTTCTTTAGGCAGAAAGCAGTCAGCAATGGTGGCATTAAAGAGCTCAGCTTTAGACCTCTGAGTAGAGATGAAAGGGAAGCATTTATTGTCTGCAAGACACTGCTTCTGGTTTTCTGCAGAATCAGCCAAGTAGCTCTGCACCAGTTACACTTATTATAATGTCTGCAAGACTTTCTTCTTATGCAAAAGGGTTGCACAGTGCCTATTTTCAAAGAAGAGATGATGTTTCAGGAAGAGCAGCAGGCAACATCAAACACCTTAGCAGAGGATCTGATGTGGGTCTTATTTTCACTTTTTTCTTCTTTCTGAAGGAAAAAGATCCTGCAAATTTGAAAAATTCCTGTGGAGATTCGTAACATCAAGGCCCCCAATGCCGTCCCCAAAACGTGCAGTAGCTGCTTCTACTCAGGAGGTGTGTCAGCTGTAAGAGCAGCCTCCTGCTGTTCAGGGAGTGCTTTACAAGGTGCTACACTGCAAAAAAGCAGGCATATGTGGTTGTAGATGGTCCGTGCTCTTTTGTTTCACTATAGGTCTGCTGAGCTCTAGCTCTCAGCAAGATTCCCACAAAGCCAAGGATTAAATTTAGGAGCTTTGATTATTTCTATTATAAGAGAAAATGGGTGTGTCATGTCCAGTTCTCCTGATGCAACAATTTCACAAGGTAAGTTAAACCATTAACCTAGAACACAAGAGGATAACACCATGCTCTGGTATACAAAGCAACTACTGTGACAGAAGGGCACCCTTGGCCGTAAAAGGGAGGCTGTTTTGGTGTTTCAGGCTTTATCAGAAGTGCCTTCCCAGTGGGACATCCCACTTAAACCAATCAATATCTGGACTGATCGTGCCGGGGAGCCAAGGCAGTGCTGTCTCAGCCCAGGTGGGAACCAAAAATGTCCATTGGGCTGGAGAGAGCAAGGGAATGGGGATCAACCCCATTAACTGCAAAAAGAAAAGGAATTTGCACAGTTATATATGGGACAAGCAGGCATTCCTCAACCTGAACTGCTAAAAGGTACTCTCCCTTGTTATCTTTCCTCATGGGGCAAGTTCTCTGTATCCTTAGGAGAAATGCAAGGTTCATCTCTTGCTTATTTTTATTGTGTTTTTCTTTTCTTTCTTTTTTTTTTTTTCTTGATTTTCCCCTGACCCGCCGCTTAACATCTACATTGCATTGTAGGCTTTGCAGAACCCAGGTGCTAGGTTTGTATTCAGTTCTATAAGGACTGACTTCCATTTGAAGATGCAGCTCAAATTTACCTTTCAGAGCATGTCGAGAGCTGTAGTGTGGTACCTACAACAGGCAGTTCCCCTGTGGAGCATCAATCCAGAATACGGCATTGAACGTCCTGGTGCAGGAGACAGAGAGATGGCTCAGTGCCCTGCAGAATCCTGCCTTAAGACTCAAGGTGAAAAACGAGCAAGAACTCAAGGCTGCTTTTGAAGGCAGTAATTGGGCAAAGCAGTTTGGCAATGCACAGACAATTCTTCTAGCTCACACCTTTCAGCTGTCATCAGAAGAAAATCCTAAATCAGTATTATTGGTCCTCAGAGAGATTCAGTGGAGCTAAATTAAAATAACCTCATAAATGACAGGCTTTCCCATTCATCTCGGTCCCTAGCAAAAAACCTATCCATTGCTGCATTATTGCAGCAGTCTCCAGCAGCAGTCCCAGCGTTTCAGGTAACGTGTAACACAAAGGAGTACTTTCCTGCTAACTCCAAAGTCTTTGTTCAAAGTCAAAACAATATTCATCTCTATGTTTATAGAAAGGATAAAACATGCATGCATATAACCCTCTGTTGGAATCTTCCTTATGACACCACCTTCAAGAGCCTCCTGCAGTGGAGATCCCTGTTTGCAGAGCTTAAGGTAAGGATGGACAAGAATTGACTGCTATCAAGTACCCTGCCAGCAGTAATGGGCATAGTTCATTCTAGTCTTTTGTGCGATATGATGTATATCACTGTTGCTGCTGCTGCAGAGAATGTTGGCTTTCTTGTTCCATCCTTCATCATTGAGGACTTGTCCTCTGGCATTCTGGTGCTTTCTAGGCCTCCTGAAATACAAACATGGCATAATCTCATCGGCCTTATCATGAGAGAAACACCTCTTCTCTCCAGAAACAACAATGCCAATTGCCAAAGGGTTAAATGCCATCCCAATGCCCTCACATGTGATCTGCAATGCTGTGGTGCATGGAGATGGCCTTCAGATCCTGTTTGCAGTGACCTGGTGTTCTGCACAGAGACCATGAGAGACAGTGCAGGGTTCTTTTCAGGTATCAGTAAGAATGTCGGAACCCCATATTCATGCATCACAGGACAGACCCTGGATGGATCTTTCCATGTCGTACTGTGCAGATTCTGGTCTTGAGGAGGCTCTGCTTCCCTCTCATGTGGTGGTGTCTTTTATTTTACATAACAACGAAACTATTTACCCCCTCCTGACAGTCTGGGCTGTTATTACCTCTGCTCTAACATCCACCCGTGCGCGGCACAGGCCAGCATGGGGCGCTCCAGCAGGTTCCCTTGCAGTGGCTTCTCATGCTAATGTACAAGCTGCTCAAGCCCTGTGTATGACACCTGGTAGGGCAGACATAGACTGTTGATGATCTCTAATTCCTTAAACAAAACATCTTCTGCTAGGCTCTCAATACACCTGGGTCTGTGGCAGACCAAAGAAGCGAAGTACTACCCAACCAAACCCCACACTATACCAGGGACCAGATTAATTCCCTTCAAAGGCAGCAGGCAGTAATTTACAAATGGGAAATTGCAAACATGTTCTTTTTATACTGACATCCAGAGGAAGAGCTATTTTTCTCTAGAATATTACACAAGCTGAAGGAGGGGAGGTACACAAAATCAGGGGAACATAAATATCAGCTGTTTCAAAAGCCATATGGTTGGAAGGGGAAACTGATACCCATGGACATGGGATGCTGTCAGCACCCATGCCATGATACGGTCAGGTAAGCTGCCTCTCCTCACTGTGCAGACTGCAGCAAATCCTGGTTCTGCTCGGTGAAGGTCAGGCTGGGCTGAGCATTTTGTTGTAACCCTGCCTGGGTTACATAAAGCTGCTGTGTAAGAGGCTGCTGGTTAATTGCATTAGCATCTTGCAAGGAAGGATCACGAAGAGCTTTCTCTTTAAGTCATACAGACTGTGGGACATTTTGAGCTGACCTGAGCTGGCACGACCAGTTCTGCGAGCCTTTAGTTGGGGCATTTTCTTGCTGCTGGTGTTGGAAGAAAATATTTCAGTGACAGTGTCAAATATATGACAATCATTGGAGAGTTCAAACAAACTGCAGGGATACAGAGCAGACTGGGTAAGGTATTTTCCTCATTTGGAGCAGAAAAAGAGCTCTTTTTCTTCTCAAGAAGTTTATTTATGGAAAGGTCTAGAGAAAAAAGAGAGGAGAACAGAAGCACCTCAAGTTTGGGAAGAAAATTACTCTAGATGTGACCTACTTTTCTATGTTAGTTATTACTTGTCTGTTGCTCTCAGTTTTTAATATGCAGAACAGACACTTTGCTAGTTTTGAACAAAGGCCCTCTTGAAAAAGAATAGATTTGTATGTGCATAGAGATTTTCAGACTTGAAAGTCTCAGGTGTTTCCATTGTCTTTTTAAATATCTCAAGGTCATGGGGATATGATAAATAAGCAGGACGGAGCTGCATTTTATTGTTCATGGGAGTTCACAGTGTACACCACAATTTTCTCCATTGGGGCTGGACTATTGTGTTGTGTAACAATGAATTAAGGAGATTCCACAGAATGAAAGCAAGATGCATCTCACCTGTATTGTCAGGATTTTATAGAAATAATAAACCTGCTGAAAATCACATAATTGCTCTCATCTAGTGGTGGTGAGACACTGGAACAGGCTGTGGATGTCCCATCCCTGGAAGTGTTCAAGGCCAGGCTGGATGGGATCTTAAGCAACCTGGTCTAGTGGAGGGTGACCCTGCTCATGGCAGGGGGGGTGGAACTAGATGATCTTTAAGGTCCCTTCCAATCTAAACCATTCTAGGTATCTATGAATATGGAGGCTCACTTTTTTTGGTTTTCCATCTCTTTGATTGTTTTGGGGATGGTTTGATTTTGTTTTCTTAGTTTGGAGTTTGGAGTGTGTTTGCATGAAAGAGAGACAGGAAAACCCCGATTTATAACTTTACAACAAGACGCAGTAACCTGCTTGGCCTGCACATGCAATGCAGGATGACTGCATGCTGCAGAGTCCCTCAAGCATCATTTCTGCATTGGCCACTCTGGTCTGTGCCACCAGGCGGGGTTCTGTGGTCCTAGGGCTCTCATGATATAGCTATGCCATCAGCCACATTCATGTGCATTGTTTAACCTCTGTTCCTTGTTTGTCTCTACATGTTATTTCATTTGCACAGTCCAGCCTGTGAACCTGGAGACTAAGCACAGAACTGAGGAGAATTTGCCAGGGAAGAGAGTGATCCAGAGAAGGCATCAACATTGTCTTCCTTCCCTCACAACCACCTCAGGAGCACAGGGCAGAGAGCTCAGACTAGCAGTGTCTCCCTTGTCTGTCTTCAGTTACTGCATTGCATCTTCCAGGAAGTCTTTCCAGTCAGTGCCAAGGAGATAAGAAAGAAGAATTCGGGCTATATTGTGCTATAGGGGTAAACAAGTCACCAGAAAGAATTCCAGCACTTTGCCATCCATCCACATATCTTCTCCATGTTTTGGAGTCTGGTTTCCTACTACAAGCAGCCCTTCTGGGACATGCTGTGTTCAGGTAGAACTGCACCTCAGACAGAGCTGCAAATTTCAACCTTGCAGGAGGCTGGGGTAAGCATCCCTCAGTAAGCCTGCTGGGAGCAGATATCAGAACAGCTAAAGCAGTAGGGCCTCTGATGGAGAAGGGTATTGCAGTACCGACCAGTGCAGGAGGAAAGATGGGCAGAAGCCCTGTCTGCTCTAGCCTGGAGAGGGCATGGAATGCACTGATGATGTGGCATGTGCCAGGAGGCAGATCAAAACTCTGACCCTGCAGAGACTGAGCCCTTGGTCAACAACAAAATGACACCCTACCCTCATGTTAAGGACGTCTGAATTATAGAAGAGAGAAGTAACTGGGGACTGTCATGGATCTTTGGGACAAAAATGGCCACAGTGAATTTTTCCATGTTGTTTGTTTGTTTGTTGTTTTTTTTAAAAAAATATTTCATTTGTTCAGTAGAAAGATACCTCAAAAAGGATCTTTAAAAGTGCCAATAAGGAACACAGAGCTCAGCTAAAAGTAAAATGAAGCCCTGGTACAAAGCAAGGAATCCAGATAAACCATGGGTCCAAAGGAATCAGCCTTGAATGACTGCATAGCACTTCTTGGGTGGAAAACTGGCGACTGGCTTATTGTTAAAACAGTCCATATTTTTTGTGGGAAGTAACTGTGCAGAGTAGTAACAGTAATGTAAATAGAAATTCTTTCCAGAAATTATTTCTGAGAATGTCAACAGTGTTAAAATAGTTGCTTGCTCTCTCCAAATAGACACCACTGAACTTGCAAACTGATGTAATTCTAGCAATGAGCCTGTAACTTTCCTCTGCAGTCATGTTGATTTACCAGGTAAGAACCAAATATTACAGATCTAACACAGTAGGGCAAGTAGGGTTGGATTTTGCTTTTCAAAAGATGAGATGTCACGACCAGGCATTCCTGCTACCAGGAAGATTTGGGATGATACAAGAAACAAGAAGGAAAGATAGGGTTTGAGTGGAGAATCCAGCATGCTGCTACTCGAAGATGTTGGGTAGATTACCAGGAAGCCCACATATGTTTTTAAACGTTTTTGGTTTTTTGGTTGGGGTTTTTTTTAGTTCTTTTAATCTTTACATAACCTTTACTTCTACTGTAGGTAAATGCCATTTAAGCTTTCTGAGTGGAATTCAATTCCCTCTTTACAATAAGGATTTTTTTCCCTTTTGGTTTGTGTGCGATTCCCCAAATTTGTATCTCACTAATTCAAAAGCCAAAGCACCATTACAGTACAACTTGCAACTTAGTTCCTGCCCTTAGGAATGGATTAATCTTGCAGTTCTTTCAGATTCTGGCTCCTCTTTGGTTACCTTCACTAAGAAATAGTTGTTTTAAAATGAGCCACACTTTTCAAACAGTTATTCACCAGCCTACCTCAAATGTGTAAACAATTACATCATTGATTAGCAATGTTGCTAATGAGTGCTTTTCTTGTGTTTCCCATGAGAGTAATGATTTCCATCTGCACCTTCTCTTCCAGTGTACCCCAGAGTTCAACGGAGTGACTTTTTTGCTTTATGGTCCTGCGCAGTAACCCAATGGAGCTGTCAGAAGCCAGCCTGAAATTCCACTGACCCTTCCCTAGGCATGGAGAACAGGGGATTTCTAAGTGGTTCATGACTGAGGGATAGTAAAGGTGAGCACCAGTGGCCATCACTTTCTGCGTCAGCTCTGCTGAGAGCGGGGTTTGGTCTGGACTTTCAGCACAGAAAATTTCCCAACTATTTCATGAAAGCCAGCAATTAATACAGCAGAACTGTTCTTTACAGAGGATGTAGTGTAGGTCAGGACAAACAGGCCTATAAATAAATCATAGCTAGATACTTCTTTTCACATACATTTTTTAGGCTTTTGGTTTGAATAACCTATTGTCATCACAATGCCTTTGTGATGAAGTATTGCGTCTGAATTATTTCATTTCACACCTGGCTTCCTCTTTATATTAATGGTATCTTATGCATTTACATTTCAGAGGAAGCTAAATAGAAGGCAGCATAGCAAAGCAAGTCTTGCAGACTCGTTTATCAGTGTCACTTAAAGTGATGTCTCTGCAGAATCAGAAAGCTGCCCATTGATTTATCACCACCTACTGTTTGGAGGAAGCTTCCCTGAAGTCGCGGGGCCTAAGGCCTAAAGAGACTTTCCAATCACCTGCTCTGACTATCCTCATGCTTCAGGCTGTCACATGTTCTCTTGGGGCCCTGAGCCATTTTCGACTAGAAGGAAACTGGATCACAGAAGTGGATCCCATAGGACAAGGGATCCCACCTTCTTTGGAAACCGGTGTGTAGCCCTTGGTTCTAGCTGCGTGTATACTGGACCAAGATTGCTCCAGATAGTCTGGAATAAACGGGGGAGGGGACCCTGAGAAGAGGAAAGAGAAGTGCTTGCAAGGGTAAGACTACCAGACTTTCGAGTTTTTATTGTGGGAGATAGCAGCTCTATCCTAGAGTACTGTATTTTCTGGGTGTAAGCAGCAGCCTTCCACTACACTGCAAACAGTGATTGGCACAAGGGAGATAGCTAGAGGTGGGATGCATTTTTCAATTTGCTTCTCTTAACTATGAGACAAGAGCTGGAGGCTGAAGCACTTGCAGTGTTACATGGTGTTGATAGATGTCTGCAACAAGCCAACAACATGGCTTTGCTGTGTTTATTAGATTCAGCTCTGTTGTGCCTACTAACAAAGCTTTTGTGGGTGTCTGTAAGCACCATTAATCTCCTCTGCTCAGAGCAGGGCAAAGCAAAACTCTCCTTTCAAGGTCATTTGTAGGATGGTGCTGAGTTTCCAGGCTTGATGGTAACAGAGATTTGTTCAAAGAACTCTCTAGCTAACTTTATCCAGCCCTTTTTGGCTTCCAGTAGGCTTTGGTAGAACAGAGAGAATCAGAAAATTATGTTGTCAAAAGATACCTCTGCTCTTAGTTATGCTGGGAAAAAGAGACTGCCTTTTCTGGGAAGGCAGCTGCCCAAGTTAGTAAAATCAGGAACACTTTGCTGAGATTTAAGCTTCCCTTCTCACCAAGGGTCACTTCTACACAGTTATTCACTTAGAGATATCAATTAGCCAAAATAGAGGTGGATTTTAGCCAGATACTAAAAACTAACCCCTGCTTATGTGGCTTATTAACTGTAGTAGAGAGCCTGTTGATTTACAGGAATGTAGTTAAAAGGAGATCCAGGTCTTAACAAGGTGCTTTAAACCGATAAGTTATTTATGACGGTCTCCTGAGTTAAGAGTGAGGATGCAGCCTCCAGGTACTTAAGAACAGGTGAATAGCTGACATAAGCTCCGGAATCAGTGGCTTAGTGAGACACTTGCTCATGCTGGGCTGGGCTAGTCTGGCTCCACAGGCTTCACTGGGACCAAGACAAGTTGGTCCTAGACTATTTTGCTAAAGACAAGCCCATTTATAAAGCCAAGGAAATCTTAGTACCTGCCCCGTAACACTCCTTTTCTTGTTGTGCTGGTGTTTTGTCAATCAAGTTAGTATCAACAGACAGCTTTCCCCATTCTGGCTTCCTGGCTGAGGGGAATGGAAGGATGCTTTCAGAGTGAAAATCCTATAGGGAAGAATGCCATTGTCTATCTGGGCTGGTAAACTGCTCAAGACTGAAATTGGACTGGGCACCTGGATGGATGTGGGTCTATTTATTCAAAATGGAAATCGGCAAATAAAACCATATGTGTGATTTCTAAGCACATCTTGTCAGTCCAGCAATGTTATTCATTTGCTTCTGTACTGTTGCCTTATAGCCAAGAAAACAGGGTGTTGGACACTTCCAGTGTAACATACAGCCAGTACTCCTAATATTTTACTATTTGGGCAGATGATCCAGAAGTGCACCAGACCCCTTGAGAGTATTTGGATCCATGTAGAACCTCTGTATGTACTTTATTAGTTACCCCTTGCAATCTCTCAGAAGTCCATGAGTCTTTGGGCTGGGGTTGAAAATCGCTGCCTCAGATAGAGATGGAGAAGCAATTTGCTTGTGTAACCCAGCTGGGGAGTGTGTCAGTTTCTGGAATGGTGTTGTGTATAAAAAAAATGGAGCCTTGTGCAGTTTGTCAAATAATCACTTTCTGGTTTGGTGATTTCTAAATAAGTTTGTTTGATACATCAGGATTTTGTGCTGAATTCTTGGATGTGCTTATTTTTGCTCATTTAGATGAAATTAAATTATTCCTTTTCTCTCTTCTGTCATGTCATGGATGGGCACTGTAGGGAGCTGTCCTGGTTTGAGTTAGAACAAAACTAATTCTGTTCAGTGATTTTACTTCTCAGCTCAGTCTCTTCTAGCTCACTGCACTTTCTAAAGTTAACGTTAGATTTTCACAGACAGTGTCTGCTTCTAGAAGTGGTAGTGCTTGATGTTTATAGTTACAACCAAGGCATGCTGTACAGAAAGGGTCTTGCTTATACTTGCTCCTGTGCAGACCAAGGTCACTGCTAAATTTTTGTATACTACATTATGGGAGGGAGCAGAGAGAACAGGTGAATCCAAAATGACCAGTGAGGTATTCCACCCCATATATGTCATGCTCAGTATAAAGCTAAGGTATAGGAAGGGTCAAGGTCCCTTCTTCAGTGGCCAGCATCCAAGGAGGACTGTCCATTCTGCCTTCAGTCCCAATCCATGTGTTCCAGAATCCAGTTCCAGAATCCAACTCCTCAGTCCAGTTACTGTCTGCTGCTGAGTCCAGTCTGGGACTTCTCCAGTGCCTGCCCCACAGTGTCAGTGGTGATGGTGATGTGATTGCCATCAGGGGGGTTGAGATCAATATTGCGTCTCTACATATTTGTATATAGTCCATTTTATTATTATTACTTTCATTAAAGATGTTTTGGTTTTCTAATCCATAAGTCTCTCTCCCTTATTCCCTTTCAGTTCCTTTATTGTGAAGGGAGAGTGGGTAACATAGAGCATCTGTTAAAGATCTAGTGGACAGCCCTGACCGTAAACCATGACAGAGCTGAAAAAGCGTTCACATTGCATATTGAAATGGGATGGAGTACCTGGAGCAGCACTCTGACCTCTTTTGACATGCTTGCTTTTAACTATGAGGGTGAGAATGTTAAGTAAGGTATGGTATCCACAAAAAGCCTAATCTGAACAGAGGTGATAGCATCCCTGTGGTATCAAATGTACTTTCCTAAAGTTCCTGGACTTAGGTGCTTATGGATCAGGCTCGGGCCAAGTTTGGTGGGGGGGTAGACTTGTTGCATTGAATCCTCTTTTGCAACTTGCATCTCCTGACCAGTCCCTGACGAGAAGGAAAGGTTTGCTCGAAACTTGCTCCTCAAACCATGAGACCTTCCCTTGCATGGCTTGGAGGCAGGATAGCCTGTCAGAGCAAATAGCATGTATAGTGGACGCTTGGTGTGTTACTGTTTTCACTTCTCTAGAAACCTGTCTCAAGCCTTTGTGATGATTTTATTATTTTTTTTTAACTGCAGGAGAACTATACGGCTCTGAGGAACTGCAGTGCATCACTTCATAAGGCTGGTAAGAAGGATCTGTTTCTTCTTATTTTATTTTGAATGATTGATTGACCAAATTCAGGTTTTGTAGAGAAACTTTTTTTTTCTTGCTTTGGATCCTAAATTTACTTCTACAGGGCTTTAGAAATATATTATATAAAGGAAAATCAATGGAAATACCTTAGCAACAGGTTTATAATATAGAAATAGGCCACTTACATTTTTTCCCAATCTTCCTGTGGAATGAGTGTCATATTTTCTGAAAACTAAATATAGTGATGTGCATTGAATGCCAACGGGCAGATTTTTCTAAGTAAAAATGTTACAGACAGTTCTTCAGAACGTCTACAGGGATTCAGTAAGGATCTTAAAGATAAGTTGTTGATCATATCTAAAATATTGCAGACCAGTTAAGGAAAATGGTCAGACGTAGTCTGTGTATCTTGTATTTCTGTGAATATTTTAAAGAGTAAGGAGTCAGAAATGTTTAAATGGAAGATGTCCTGCTTGGGATAATGTGGAATATCCCACTCAGGTTAGAATTTATGACTTTATCCCTGTCTTTCCCAAAAAAGCTTTCATCAGGAACTTTCTTTAATTCTCCATGCTTCATAGGTTTTGCAGGAATGACTGAGAGATTATTAGTTCTTGAGATAGGAAACTCAGTTCTTTGCCACGTTATTTTCTTCACCTCTGCGCTCTTAATGAGCACTATTCAGCTAAATACAGCAGCAGTAGTGCTCAGCCTGAGGAATTTAACAACCAGACCATGAGCTAATGTTGCAAAGGAGCAAACATACTCTAAGTTGCATTAGCTAATGTGCATGCAGGAGGCATTGAGGATGATGGGGCTAAGGCTGGGGAAGTACTTGTCTAAGGATACATTATGAAGAGAGGTGTTTGAGTTGTCCATCCTCTGACAGGGAGTGGGAGTCTGTGACAAGCTCCTGTGAGAGGGAACTTCTCCTGCATGACTTGCAGGGACACAGGGTCTGCTCTGTTATTTTGACAGGTAGATGAAGCCCTTGTCAAGCTTAGACAGGACCCAGGAAGTGGTTCCCTGTCCAGCAATGCATGGAGGTGATTCAGCCCAGCCTCACACGGTGAGCTAGAGAGGGAGAGATATTGCCCTGTGGGATTGCAGGCTTCTTCACCTCTCCTGGGCTCGCCCATTCCCCCGTGGCAGGCATTCAGGTCTAAGACATCTCTCTGTGCTACAACCAGCGCCCTGGCCATACAGCACTTCTGCAGACATCTTCTCTAACAAGAGCCAGTTTTCCAGTTATGCCCAGACTATTCAGATTGGGCTCTATAAACTTGTAGTAGCCTAATCCAGAGACAAGCTGCAAGGAAGGGGTGTAAGCAGACCCTGCTACTCAGATTGCTTCTGGCATTTTTGGAAGTTGTGAAGCCCACCTTTGAAAACAAAGCCTAGGGAGAAAGGCATGAGCTCTTGTTAGGCTGTAGGGAGCTTGAATATCTCTGGTTCAGGCACAAAAAGAGAATGCTGAGTGAAGGCAATTCTGCCACAGCTTTAAATATAATGGTACTAAGCCTGGCACTGAAATATTATAGGCTTTGCCTTATTTTGCACCCTCTGATATTGCAGTATAATTTGTAGTAAATCTGAACCTAAGTGGCTTCTAAATCTACATGTAGTTGACTAGAAACCAGTTGAAAGCTCTTTCTTAACACTAATCACGCTATAGAGACAGTGCCATCAATATTCTGTGACAGGAGGGTTGGACTAGATGACCTTTAAAGGTCCCTTCCAACCCAAACCATTCTATGATTCTGTGATTCTCTGTGCATGCTAGGTTTGTTATCTTGCGCTAGTGAGAAAACTCAGCCAGGCCTGATTAAAATGGCTCTTCTCTGCCTGTCCCCAGAAGGGCATAAATAAAAGTAAATTCAGACACATTCCTTGCTTTGGGATATGTCCTTGCAAAGATGTAGGATTTTTTTTTTTTTTTTAGTTTCCTCCTCTAAGCTCTGCTGATTGAATTCTTCAGTCTCAACACTTTTTTTTCCAATTGGGGAAGAGGGTGGGTAAACAATTGGTCTTCTTGTACAGGCAGCACAGAGAAAGGTTGGAGGGAAAGAAGGCCTGTCCCTTGGCAGTGCTTGGGTCTCATGGGGAGCTGCAGGATTTATTGCCAGCAGGAATAGGGCCAGCCCTTCCTCCTGACATCTAGGAGATGGAGTCATGCATTACTTTGGAAAGAACAGACCAGTGACTGGGATTTGGGGGATCTGGGAATCTGCAGATTACTCAGGGTTGATCCACTGAAGACTGTGGCTGACCAGCTGCTTCTCCAGGCAGAAAAGCCAAGAATCAACATATTCCACAGCCCTTTTTTTGTTGTTGTAGTTTTGTTTTTGTTGTTGTTTGGGGGTTTTTCTCCCATCACTGAAATTTATCTGGTGCCTGGATGCTTGCTGACAAAATTACATAGAACTGCCCAGTAAGGGCCAAGGTGCAATGTCCACAGACTATGTGGATCAAACCAAAGGTTTGGCTCCATACTGACCAGAATCTCAGTGCTCCAGGGAAACTCTCAGTGAGCAGGCTTTTTCCTTGTTCAAGGCAAAGTGTGCGTGGGGAGTGGGGAACTCTCTAGCAGCTTAGTTATACTAATGAGCTAGTCCTTTTAGCTGTCTCTTCAGAAAGCTCACATTGGCAAAATTAGTTCTTAAGGAAAAGTGGGACAGCAATTTTAAGTGCCCTAAGAGACTTTTAAAAGCACAAGTTGTGTTTGCATGTCCAAAGCTGCAAACGTTTTGATGATCTCCATATTAATTGAAGGATGTTTCAATCTGATTTAATTTGTTCATTGCCCTGCTGTCGAATTATGTATCTCTGTAATATGGGTGGGTGCCTTCATGTACTTGATCCCAATTATTGATAAGTAGTTGTGAGCAGTAATAGTGCTGCTGTGGTTTAAGCACACCCGGACAGCAATAAAGCACCACACAGCTTCTTGCTCATTTCAACCTCCCTCCAGTGGGATGGGTTGTAGAAAATACAAGAAAAGGCTCAACGTTTGAGACAAAGGACAGGGAAGGCTCGTTTGCCAATTATGGTCACAGGCAAAAGACAGACTCAACTTCAGGAAACAAAATCAATTTAATTTAAACTACAAAACCACCACCAATTTACAAATTGAATAAGAGTATGACAGTGAGAAACACAACTGAATCTTAAAACCACCTTCCCCTCACCTCCCTCCTCTTCCAGGGCTCAGTTCTGCTCCTGATTCTTCACTGGCACCCCACCAGTGGTGCAGAGGGCAGGGAATGGGGGCTGTGATCAGTCCCAGTCCGTCCCATGTTGTTTCAGCTGCTTCTTCCTCCTCAGAGGAAAAGTTCTGAAGTCCTTCCCTACTGCAACATGGTGTCCCTCCAATGGGAGACAGTTCTCCATGAACTTCTCCAACTATTGCAGTTCTTTTACGTGGGCTGTAGTCCTCCCAGAAATGAACTGCTCCAACACAGGCTTCCCTCAGAGTCATGGCCTTGTTTGGGTGCAGTCCCCTGCTCTGGCATGTCCTCCACAGGCTGCAGACAGGACTATGCTCCACCATTGATCTCTATGGGCAGTGGGGGCTCAGCCTGCTGTCTCACCAGAGGCCTCAGGGAAATGGTGTTTTGGCATGCCTCCCTTCCTCCTTCCTCATTGACCTCCACGTCACATGGTTGTCTCTACTACAATGCACTCTTCTCCAAAAAAAAAGAGCCCCCGAAATGAAGGAACTGACTCAACGGCTTTTTCCCCTCTTAAATATGGTATCACAGACACACTCATTGGCTTGGACTTGTTCAGAGATGAGTTCAACTTAGAGCAAGGGGAGCTTCTTGAATCTTCTTACAGGAGCCACAACAGTAGCCCTCTCCCCTGCCAAACACAAACCCAACACAAGTGCCCAGCCCTTACCTCAGCGGGACCAAGTGTTTTTAATCATCAAAACTACATTGACAGTGGATGAGGGGGAGAAGATGATGTTATTTTAGGGCTGGGAAAGCAGGCTCTTGAGGGGATTTAGGCTGTCAAAGGCCTGGGACTAAAGCTATCTCCTCTCTGTAAGCTTCATTGCCAGCTCAGCAGTTCCATGAAAAACAACCATAAAGCTATCAATAAAGCCAGGTCATTTTGGGGAGCTGAGTGAACATGGGGCAGGAGTCCTTGTATGTTTCTTATCTTAATACACTGTGTCACGTACAGCTGGCATCAGGCCAAACTCAGAATGCAAACCCAAGCATTGCGAAGCCCTATGGATCAAAACCAGCTGCTCTGCAGTGACACAGCTTTTTCCATGCCATCCTACAGAAAGGATGCTTTAAAAGCACAGATGTCCTTTGATCTCCCAACCTCTGGGTGACCCCTTGGGGGACTCAGAGAGAACAGGAAGGTTGTAGACAACAGATTTGAATATTTTTGGTGATAACATTGCAGGGAGTGGAAGATAACATGGGCTGGCTCAGGGTGTTTAGTCAGAGGCTATGAAATGGTGCTGTGAAAGTTGGGAAGCAACCAAATTCTCTGGTCTGAGGAAGGCTTGCTCCTGCCGCAGTTCTGTGCTTCTTCTGGTGCTCATTTCTGTGCAGGTGTTTATCATGAGGCTGGGAAAGCCGTGGTGTTGTGGTGAGGAACTTCTGATCATAATGTGGTACACTACATGTGTTGCAATTTGGTTTCCACTTCTGGCTGCTCCTTTCTCAAATTAGGCTGATGGTGAGTAGAGCAGTTGCACATTCTGGTTCATGACCGATCTAGGAAAAAAAAAATAATCAAAGGTGCTTATGTTAGGCAGTTGCATATTCTTCATACAAAACTATCCTTCTAGGCAGTCTTCCAGAATTTAGATAGTTTCTTAGGGAGAATTTTGTCAACACACTTTGTGAACCTAGCATGTATCAGAATGCATAATACTTATTCCAGCTGCAGGACACTAGGGTGATGAGGAATATTAAATTTTTTTAAAAAAATTAATCCTTGATTAAAAAATAGCACTTATTGCAAGATCAAGAGTTTAAGTGCCAGAAGGAGATCAGATTTTGCCCTTTGTTGAACTACCTAATTAACCTAATGCTCCAACAATCTTCCAGTTTTTCCAATGTGACGGAAAATGTTTTGCAAACTTGAAGGGTTATGGAAGTGGAAATACTGGGCTTTCCGATCTAATTCTGTAATAGGGACAAGTAATGAAGGAGAAACAAAAATGAGTTCTGTGGAATTTGTGTATAAGAATTAGCCAGGCCTTTTGTCAAATTTGCTGCAATTGTATGAAATAGTTGAAGATGAAAAATGAAGTTGTCAGCCAGGACCTAAATGCCCTGTCACATTGTGGCAATTAAAATGGGTAAATAAACTTTTTATTAAATATGAAAGTGTACTTTAACAGAGGACAGGAACACTCTGACAGCTGGACTGAAGGAATTGCTCATTTTAATTTTAATTGTATTGTTATTGTTCCCCACAGTGAAATATACACATAAAATTCTGATGCTGTCAGCTGGAGTATCACTATGTGGAGCCCTAGATGAACATACGGAAGGAGACAGTGCTGGAGAGGGGGAAGCTGTGTGCCTCAGCCACAGTTCTTCTGGGTCATAGACTCTTCCAGTGAGGGAGCATCCACGACTTCTTGGGAAAACCTGTTCCAGTGTTTCACCACCCTCACAGTAAAGAATTTCTTCCTAATATTAAATTTAATTCTACCCTCTTTCAGTTTAAACCTGTTAACCTTTGTCTATCACTACACTCTATGATAGAGTCTCTCCCCATCTCTCTGTCGCCCCCCCTTTAAGTACTGTAAGGCTGCTATAAGGTCTCCCCAAAGCTAAATAACCCAAACTGTCTCATTCTGTCTTCACAGGGGAGCTGCTCCAGCCCAGGCCTTTGATGATTTTCGTGGTCCTGCTCTGGTTCTGCTTGAGCAGGTCCATGTCTTTCTTATGCTGGGGGCCCTAGATCTGAACACAGCAAGTACTCCAGGTGGGATCTTATGAGAGCCAAGTAGAGAGGAAGAATCACCACCTTCCTCAACCTGCTAGCCATACTTCTTTTGATGCAGCCCAGGATACATTTCGCTTTCTGCACTGCAAGCACACATTGCCACCTCATGTCCAGCTTTTCATCCACCAACACTCCCAAGCCCTCCATCAAATCGCTCTCAATCCACTCATCACCTGTATCCATGTTTGGGATTACCCCAACCCATGGGCAGGGCCTTACACTTGACCTTGTTGAACCTCATGAAGTGTGTACAGGCCCACCTCTCCAGTTTGTCAAGATCCCTCTGGATGGAATCCCTTCCTTCTAGAGTATCAAGCACACAATTCAGCTTGGCGTCATCTGCAAAACTGCTGAGGGTGCACTCAATCTCGCTGCCCATGTCCCTGAGAAAGATGTTAACTAATACTGTTTCCAATATAGACCCCTGAGGTACCTCACTCACCAGTGGTTTCTCCATCAAGCGAGCCTTTGAACCTGGCCTTCCAACTAATATCTTATCCACTGAGTGTTCCACCCATCAGTTCCATGTGTCCCCATTTTAGAGACAAAAATGTTGTGCGGGACAGTATCAAATACTATGCACAAGTCCAGGTAGATGACATCTGTCACTCTTCTCTTATATACCAATGCTGTAATCCCATGGTCATGAGGGACTGACCTGTAGCAGCAACTCACCTAGAGTTGCAAGGAAACACCACAACCATTAGAGAGCATTGCCTTTCCAGGTTCTCCTCCTCAATGTTGATGTGCAATAGCTGTCCCTGTCTTCGTTTCCAGCTTTTCCTTGCTCTGGCTGCAGTGCTGAGAAGGGTGCATAAGAAAGGGGTGGGAGATTTCCAAGCCTGCTGAGAAACTGAGAGCTTTTCTGATGATTTTCTGTGTCTCCCAGATATTAGTGTGTAGCAGCACAACATATATAGGATAGGTCTGGAACTCCTCAATATGCAGAGACGTAACAGCTGCCAATACAGCTCCTGGTGCTCTGTGGACTTGTAAGAGGGGA
>WEIS01076491.1:12311-29479 GCA_013389965.1 Todus mexicanus | reverse complement strand
GCAGAAAATTGGCTAGTCCCAAGTGAGGTGTCCATGGCTGGTAGCGAGCAGGGGCTGTCCATGCCTGAGAGAAATGTCACTGAAAAGGGTGGGTGGTTTTTTTTTTTCCTATTGACTCTTTCAGGGTTTGGGGGTGTCAAGTGTGGTTGTCTTCTGATTGCTCCTGTTGGCCAATGTCCCAGCTGCTTTTGGAAGGTACTTATTTTTGTAACTGCTGCATTTATCAGGGTGGATTAGCCAAGTCTGTTGCCTTTAGTGCTTTGGCACAGGCTGTCAGAAATTATTTTAGCAATGCTCTGCCCTGGACAAAGTGCATTTACTTTTCAACCTCTGCTCTCACTTCCAAGCAATAAGCTACTGAGGGTTTAATTTACAGTCAGACATTCAGTGGAGTTCCTATCTGTAGCTCTTTGTTGTACATTGGGTTTTTGTTTGTTGAAATCAAAGAGAAAGGGCCATCTAATGGCTTCTGGCTACCAGTAAATGGTGGCTATTCCACAAGGAGGTATAAAGCACAGTAGGATGTTTTCAGAGAGGTAATAGATCTGCTGGGATTGTCACGAGGAGTGCCAACATCGTCTGAGAGAGAGGAATTTGTGGCATTTCCTTTGCTCCATCTCGGGCATCATCTCCATGAAGGCTTGAACACATGAGCCAAATCCTCTGCTCAGCAGATCTAACATTTTCCAGCACCAAAGAGCTGAGCCTGTCCTCCTGCACATTATGGTGGGTAATATTGAGCTTTATTTTTACTACCGCTGTTCTAGGGGAACTGGAAAACCAGCCTTCTTGGGTAAGTTAGTTGACCTTTGATAGTGCCTTCAGGGCCGTGGAGAAGTTTTTATTGGAACGTATTCCCCCTAATGTTGTTCAAGGTAAGGAAGAATTTAATCATTTGAGACTTTCTTTGGAAATTGAATACCCTCTCTATGCCATTTTCCCCAGCAAAAAGTTCACTAATTTTCTCCCGCACGACTCAGGCTAACCTTTACCTTCATACCTACCTTTAAAGTCAACGCGACTCCTCACTTCAGCAAGGTTTCTTGCTCACTCGCACTAGTTTGTTCGTTCTCTTAATAATTCCACTTGCCTCCCCTGCGGATGAATGTCACCGCAACCTCTGTGCTTCCATACGAAAACTTGATCTCGTCACTCACTTCAAAGATGCAATTCGCTGCCAAATACCTCACCTTCATCCATCTCAATCTAAACTCAGCAAAATGACCTCTCAAAAAGTACTCTACAGAGGCACTCTTTAATCAACGTCTGTTTAGAGCTTTCCCCGTTAACTTCACATAGGCAGATTGTTTTCCATAATTAGACACAGATAGGCTTTGATATAACCAGCTGACATATAGAATACATATTCATTTCTCCCTCTGACTTCTTGAAGGATCTGAGTAATGCAGAAGAAACACCTAGTGCATTTAATACTAGTCTCAAGAGCTTCAGACTTGTCTAAGAGAGTCACTGAAGCACTTCAGGTAGAACTCTCATCTCTTGTTAAAATGAGAGGCTTAGGACAGTGTGACGCTCTTGACGAACTAAGAGGCTGTATTTAGAGAAGAAATGGAGAGGAACTTGGAGCTCGTGTCTCCTTCTTTTCCTTTGCCGGATGGGCTCTGAGGGGCACAAATGTTCTTTAGGGACAAGAACATGATGACATTAATAGAGCTATCACTGCAAAGAGTTTATGGTTTTGCAATTATAGCCCTGAACAGCTACTCGGGGCTCGTTACGCTCGCTGCTGTGGACTTTGCTTGATCCGTATTGTCTTAGGCCATTCGTGGAGACTCTAGCTCAGATAAACACTTAAACATATGCTTCAAGTTATTCATATGTAAAATACCCCTTAAGCTCTCTCTGCTAAACATGACCTTGATCTCTTGGTGCTGCAGCTCCCTAGTGAAAAATAGAAATATGATAACAGCTTTATCAGTCTGCAAACTGCCAGCAGTCCCATGCTACTATTTCTCATGTAACATAACAAAACATATCTATAAACGTGATAGTATTTACTGGCTCGATTCTGCCCTTTTCCCTTCAGTGAAATTAAATAACGGCTGACTCCAGAGGCAGGCTGATTGATTTCAGTGAAACTAATGCTACTACTCAACAAGAGTAGAGGCAGGAGTAGCGGAGTGAGGCACCGAGCAGGTTCTGTTATTCCCGTTACTGCCACGGAGCCCTGGTTATTTTGAGAAAGCCTGTTCATATTTTCTCTTTCGCTGTGTCCTCCTGATCTCTTCTTTTCACCTTTTCGCAGCTTTGTAGAATCATCTCAAAACCTATCAATTGACTGTCAGCTTTAAAATCTCCTATTTCTGGAATTTGCAGGTTCCTGAAGTGAGCATTTAGAGGCTCTGTATCTCCAAACCATCTGCTATTATTGAGAGGGGAAAAAAACACACCCAAAACACTTTAAAATGTGACAGCTGACTTTCAGAAGTCTTTAGTAATTGCAGCCCCAGTAGAAATTATTGAGAACTAATAGTCTGAAATGTTTTGGAAAGTCAGGGCATGGAAAGGTTCATCTGTATTCTGCTGCCTCCAACCCCATAATTTTCTACTGGTTTTTGTGTTATTGTTGAAGGTAGCAAAGTTTGGAGGTGATTAAAAGTCCGTAGTTCATTTGGACTTCAGCATATTGTTTTCAAACATTTCCAAGAGAAGTTAATGCTTAAATCCCATTAAACTGGAGTCTAAATGCCTTCGGTTTCTTTACAAATCCTTCTGGTAGGCATCAGATATCAAACAGACAAAACAAAAAAATTAAGCTGAAGCCAGGGTATTTTTCTTTCCCTATGGGGAAAAGGGCATCTATTATGCAATGAATCTGCTTTTGTAATGGTTTGGTGGCTTTGACAAAATCCATTTTATTTCATTGTCCTTTTACTTTACATAATGGCCATAAAATGGCAAAACAGAAGATGTTATTGCTGATCAGAACAATTAGTAGAAAGCTCTTGAGTAGAATAATGTTGCAAAAAAAAGCAACCTTTTGGGCTTGAGCGACTCTCTCAGGAACTGTATTCTGCGTGAAAAGGGGGATGACTTGTCTTGCAGTCCCCCGAAGTAGTTTTCATCTCTAGTTTTCATATTGAGAAGGGGGAGAGAAAATGGGAAAAAAACGATCTGACTTTGTTCCTCTCACATTGTAACACCCAGCACTATGCAGATACCAGAATAAATGTTACAAACAGGTTAAGCTTAATTCTACCTTGATCTCGGGGGTGTTGGAAACTGTAGTAACATGAGATTTTATGAAATTGAAACAATTAAATAAGCTCTTTTTAACATTAGGCCAGGGAAGACCTGAAACAAAATGTGTGTGGGAGACCCTGCTCTCATGTGGACACCTCATGATTCCAGAGGGGAGTTCCAGCCAAGTGTAGGGGTGTGTACCCACGCGTGTAAAGTTACAAAGAGGTGTAAAGATCTTCCAGAGCAGAGAGAAAACTTACAAACCTATAGTTCATATCATTTGGGTTTACCTTGTGGTGCAAAAATCTTCTATAAATAAATCCCAGTGGTGCAGAGGACACATTTAAGGACAGCTAAGCTGGTGCCCCAGTTCCCACTGATTTTTACTGGGAGGTTGACTCCTATTTGTCTTTAATTATTGGCTTCTGATTTCCAGTGAATACAACTACCCCGCTTTCATATGAACCCTGTTGTGTTCACTGGTGGGCTGTCCTCCTGCTATGCAGCCCTCATGCAGGCTTTGAACTGTACCCAAAGCCCAGGCACAGCGGTGATGGGAGGGAGCAAGAAGTTTTGGCTGGCTTGATGTGGAAAACTCCAGGAGCATAAATGGGAGGTGCTAAAATTGTTATGGGAGGTGTTGCAATTGGAACATGGCTCTGTAGATGGTGATTTCATTGGCGAGTAAGAGTCCTTAATTAATACAGAGCCTCCAGAGCTCACTTTCTCCTCTCTTTCTTCTCATCCCTCCCCTCACGTATATGTCTGTGCGCATAAATCACATCGCTCTTCCCTTCCATCCAGGAGTTCAATGCGGTGACTGAATTTCTTGCCAGCTTTTGTATAAGCTGGAGCCGAGGTGTTTGACGCGAACTGCGGCACTCTGCAGCGAGCCGGGCTCGTGCTCTGCAGGCTCCCTCCCTTCATCCCTCCTTGAGCCTTCATTTCCCCTGATGTCATAAGTCCAATTTAAACAGAGAGGCCAGGCTAAAAAGGCAGAAATTTCTCTTTGGCAAGTTCGAGCTTGCTTGGACATGTCCACGGGAGTTTCTGTAGCAAGCGCAGCACGTTCCTGCCCCCTCCCCGGCATGAAGCTGTTTGACCTCGGCTCATTCTCCTGAAACCTCAGGATTTACACAGCTCGGTGGCTGCGACTGACTCAGGGTCCAGCTGCTGATACTTATCTTTGGTTCTCTGAAGTAAGAGGTTGAAATCAAAAGCTAAGGGAGAGTGCTTCTGCTTGTCACGCAACTCATAGTTTCCCCCCAGCTTGCTCCACGTGAGCTTGTTTGCAGCCAAGTGGGGTCTCTCAAAACCACATCCAGCAGCTTGGATAAGCCCCTAAAGAGGGAAGCAGAGGAATTTGGGAAGGTGGGGCTGCTGGCCGTGCCCAAGCAGCTGCCTCTCTCCATGGAAGGGCTTTTTGCACCCAGTCATTTGAATGCTGCCCTGAAGTTCTTTTCCTTAGGCTCACACTTTTCAGCAGATCCTGCAGTCAGCAAACATGTCCCGGTGTTTTATAGGAGCAGTAAAGAAGTTCATGAGATGTAGAAGGACTTGAATAGGACTGAGTGCAGCTCGTAGTACAGAAGGGCAGCGGGAAATTAGCAAGTATTTTTCATTAATATATCTAGTAGAAGCAACAATAGCTCTATTATAGGTCTGTAATTTGTTTTTAGGAAACCTTTCATCAACTTTCACTGACTCTTCAACCTTGAGTTTAGAAGGTTTTTGTGTTTCAGCTTGGGATGGACAGCAAAATGCCCTTCGTCAGAGATACAGTTTTTACAAGTTACAGTTCCTTGAAAATGATAGAGTTTAAACCAGAAATATTGAGGCCTTTTTGTCCAGAACAGGAATACCTTTAAGTAGTAATACTAATCTCCCAGATAAAAAAGAAATCCTATTTTTGAGTAATGCACTGGAAAAACTCCACAGTATTTTAATTAAATTAAATCACAATGAAATGCAGAAGACTTAAATGGATTGGCTGTCTAGTCTAGCTGCTAATCTGTCTCATGTTCAGTCATCTGGTTCACCCTGCATAATCACCATCTATTCTGTGTGTGTTGTTCCAGACCGACTCCATCCCAAAATATTTTGCAGAGTTAATCAAATGCAGCCTGAAATTCAAAGGAGAAGAGAGCAGTTAACATGTATATGCAAGAGATAAACATATTGCTTTCAGGTACAGCTTGGAAATAGGTAAAAAGCCTCAGATCTGTAAGGGAACTTTCTCCAAGTTCCTGTAACCATCTTCAGGAGCTCCTGTAAGTTGTCAGAGGATTGTAGCAGTTCCAAGTACTCTCCAGCTTGATTTTGATGTCTGGGGTCTATGAGCTAATAAAGAGGAGATAAAAGATGTTCCATCATCCTGCTGTGAGCAAGCACAGTTCAGTGCTTATGGGATGCAGCTTGTCTGAAGGACTTCTCAAGACCTCTTTGGAAATGGTCTTTACGCCAGCAACGCTCATTTACACCAGGGAAGTGCTCAGGCTGAGAACTCCAAAGAGAGAATCATAGAGTCGGGTTGAAAGGGACCTCAAGGATGATCTAGTCCAACCTTTCAAGGTAAAGAAATCCAGTCTAAATGAGCTGACCCAGCACCCTGTCAAGCTGAGTCTTAAAACTGTCCAATGTAGGAGAATCCACAACTGCCCTTGGGAGATGATTCCAATGGCTGATTGTTCTCCTGGTGAAAACATGGAGAGGTAGGCACCTCGCTTGCTTTGAAAAGATGGGATTATTTTTTTTTCCCCAGATGATTTCCAGAGCAATTGTGATTGCCTGATTCCTTCTGTTTCTCGAATTCCACTGGTTTTTTTCTTGGCTTCCTCTGACCCAACCTTATCCTTCTTTTCTTTTTTGATGCTCTAACCTGCTTCCAAACCATTTACCTGATCAAAGTATGGTTTAGTCTTTGTTTGGGAAGAAATTCTTTCTAGTCTGCGTCAGAATCGCTTGGCTCTGTGTTACCAGTCTGCTTTGGCGTTGCCATTCTGAGCCAGGTTTAGTTGAATTTGCACAGAAGCCTGTTCTAAATAGGAAATCGGGCAGAAGCAAGCCTTCTGCTTCCATCCAGACATAGCGTTCAGAAGTCCTCAGTTCATATTTCAGCCATTTCTAATTAAGAGCTCATCAAACCTCATAAAACCCGCAGGGTTTCCAAGGATCTCTTGCTAATGGCTACACTCGGAAGGAAAAAAAAAAAAGTACTTCACTTTGAGTTCTTTTGCTTTCCAAGTGCACCGGGTGCTTTTGTCATCATCTGCCTTTTCTGTCTGCGACATCTGCGGACAAAATGTAATTGGAGATGATTTGGTCAGTTAGATGAGAAACTATATATATATGTAGAGAGAGCATATTAGCATATAAATTTGCTTTTCAGAATGCTTTGGGTCACCAGCTTGTACACAGTGGCATGAGCCACATGCACAGGGGCTTGCCTGTACTGGTTGCATGATAGACTTTCTTGAAGGCAAGCAGAAGCCTTTTGCATATGGATTTATGTTATTTAGATCTGTTGATTTTGAAGCAAATGTTGGGTTTTTTGGTTTTGTTTTTTAAAAATTTATTTTATTTCAATATCTCTGAGTTACTTTTGAAGTAAAAAATTATGCATAAATTCATCTGTTTACAGTATCTGAGTTTCTAGATAATACAGATCCTGTTCTTGCATTATGTTAACCCTCATAAATCAATCCCTGAGTCCAAACTGCTTAAAAACATAAATGTAAACAGAAAAACAACGAATGTTAGGATAGTTAGACTGTTACTTAAAAAGGAAGGAGAGGAAATAACAAACGAGACAGAGAATGAAATCTTCAATGCCTTTTTTGGTTGCTTCTCCAACAAAAAAGTTGATTGCGGTTGTGTACTAATGCAGTAAGTTGTAACAAGGGAATCATCTCGAATAGCGCAAGACTACGCTGGCTAAAATGTAGATAATTTAGATGTTCTGCAGTTCAGCAGGACCTGATGAAGTCCACCCTGGAGTCCTTCAGGATCGAGCTGAAACAATCCCAGTGTGATGAGAGATTATCTTTCAGAGTTCACGGATGACCAAGGTAGAATCAGAGGCCCAGGGAAGGGTAAACATAAGGTCTATTTTTAAATAGGGGAAAATGAGAACCAGGGGGATTATGGAGCAGTAAAACTAACTTGAATACCCCCAAAGTTTCTAGAATTAGCTGTTACAAGCACTCGGAGAGTAAGAAGTTAATAAGAAACAGCAAATATGGATTTGTCGAGAGCAAATCATGTCAAAACAGTGCAGTTTTCTTTGCAGGGCAGAAGAACTAGTAAATAAAACCCAAAGAAGGGGATACGATGTGTGTTGACATTTAGTAAGGCTTTGGACACTGTCGTTCATGGCATCCTGATAGTCAAAGTGGTCCATTTCAAATTGCAATGTCATGGGGGAACAACTAGTTGTAAATTAAGGCTCAGAAAGTAGGTTTAGTTTCCTGCCAAGGTAGGAGGACATGTCCAGTGGGGTCCTTGAAGGGAGTGCCCTGGGCTAGGAGATGCCCAGGACTTTAGTGACTGTGTTGCACCATGATATAAAGTGCACTTTATAACTCCAGAAATTTTCTGAGGTCACGCTGGATGGGCTTGCAGCATTTTGGAAAGGAGAAGAAGAACCCTGCATGGTTTTTATACCTGGTTATAGGAAATTAGCAACTGGAAATGTGATAAAACCAAACCGTAACGGTTAATGAAATAAAGGCAAGTACAGAAGAGAATGCAAACCAGAAAATACTGTGCAAGCAAAGCAGTACAAAAAAATAAGGCAATTGAGGATGCAGAGTGCTGGAAAATCATACACAGAGTATGATGTAACATCATAAAACTACTTCAGAAAAGACAAGCCATGCAACAGAGAGTTGAAGTGCAACTTGTGGATGAAAGACAAGGGGTAAATTTTGCTTTTCAGGCAACCTTCATACGGCCTTGGCTGTGTTCCGCTTCGGTTGTGTGGTTCAAGAAACATCTTGACAAATTGGAGAGGGACTAAAGGAGAGCCATAGGAATGATAAGAGGTTTGGAAAATGCAGCTGATGAGGAAAGATTGAAAGAATTGGATTTGTTTAGTCTAGCGAAGGGAAGACTGACAGGATGTGATAACATTCCTCCAATGTGTAAAACATTGCTAGAAAGAGAATGGAGATGAATTGCTCTTCGTAGCAGCAATGAGTAGGAGAAAAATAATTGGCATAATTTTTAGCAGAAAGGGTTTAGTTTAGATATTAGAAAAAGCTTCCTAGCTTTAAGGATAATTCAGTATTAAAATAAGCTGTGTGAGAAGGTTACTGGATCTGCTTCCTTGGAGGTCTTTAAAAACAAGTTAGTCATCTGTCGGGGATGGCCAAGAAGTATTTTGTGTTTCCCTCTGTGTGAGGGAACAGGCTGGACTGCCTGCAGCTTTGGGCATCTCCTGGCTCTTACACCTTAGTCTGTAATTGTAAGTGCATTTAAAGATTAAACTGAATAAAATATTAGTGAGTGGCAGGTAGATGGAGTGTTGGTCATTCATCTGCTGCTTTTTTTTCAGTAGGATGATGCTGTAGCTGCATCTGAGTTCTTACGATTATGAAAAATTTTATTCATCCAACACTTCTGCGAGATAAGTGACTATTACACCTCTTACAGTCGGCAAGGAACAGAATAGATTAAGTAGTTTCAAGGTTATTCTGTATTATATAAGGTAACCAGTTTATATAACCAGGCCAGATGCCCTTTCACCTAAAATACCCTTCAGGTTTTGTGAGAAGCGTGTTGTGCTTGTCTCATCTCTAGTTATTTGAACAGCAGACAACTGGGAATAGTTGTTCCTTATGATCCTTCCTCCACAGTTGGGTTGTGGTTTTCATACCTTTGTTTTACTCTTCTACATTGTGCTTAGTAATTAATGTGCTTAGGTTTTTAAATAGCTTAATTTATATCTAGTTGGCTATAAGATAGCTGTGACCAAGGGGAAGCAGTGTGATGGTACATACACAAACTTCCATTCCTAAGCTCTCCGCTAGCAGGTGAACATTGTGGAAACCAAGTCCTCTCGTTTGAAAGTAGATGGCTCCTTGAGACAGATATTGAGGGAGGCTGGGATTGTGACTGGAAGAGTAAATGTTATTGTTTGTCGTGTGTGAACCCAAAAGTCTAAAGGGGATATAAAGGCAGTGTAAGCACAGTTGTTGCACAGGGGTTTTGAGTGAATGGAAGTGGCCTCTAGAAAGGCCAAGTATCTAAAACCATCAGCACTTCAAATTCCATGACACTGTTCAGAAAAAAGCCAAAGAACAAGACCCATCTCTGCTCTTTCAACCTGAAATGCTTTTGTAGTGTTTCTCAGGACTGATCTGTGCTGACTTTACAGGGAGGCTCTGCCAGGTGAGATTCAGGTGAGAAGGGGCTGGTGGTCTGGCACTGTGTTATCCTGCTCAGATCTGTCTTTCCCCAGGGATCTCATGGCCTCTGTGGAACCTAGTAGTGCAGTTATGGCAAACTGAGACAGAAGAAGGCTGCTGTCACCCTTCAATGCCCATGCTTGTTTTGGCACAGCAGTGTGAGATGTGCCAGATACCTGTACATTGGCGGTCAAGTAATTTTATTAAGAGAGCACCCCAATGACAACTCGAGAGAAGTGGATGTTGGCAGCTTTTCTGCCTTCACATCCCCCATCTTCCCTTATGCGATGTTGCTTCGTGTGTCTGAGCAGCAGGAAGCAATTGTCCAAGTAACAAGAGCTGAGTCCTCACCACTGGTGTGTGTTCAGCGCTGGGACTGCCGTTTTTCACGCCTTGGGAGCAGCGATGCAGGATTAGGTAGCCTGATGGTAGGTTTGAGAGGAGTTGCTCAGTGGAGCTGGCTGCCCCAGCACATGACCCTCACTAGGGCTGGACCTGCTCAGTCCAGATGGGATGTTTTCCAGCTGTACCGACCAGTTCCCAAATTCCAGTTTTAAACCTGGGACCAAACAAAGCACTCTCCAGGTTTCTTGTTTGGGGTGCGTGTGTGTTTGTGCGTTGTTTTGCTACACAGCTGCTTCATCCTGGAGCAAACTACCCTAACTAGGGACAGAGACTGTATGGACCAAGGAGACCCCTATCCCTGAATCGGTCCTTACACATAGCACCCCTCTGTAAGATCCCACCTTCACCCTTTGCTGGGGAACACAACAGGTTAAAACCAAAGCTGTGTGTTACTTTCCTGCAGTGAATTTACTTCTCTTCTGATAAAGTTAACAGGCGAGATGTCCCCCCCTCCCCACACACCTTTTGTTTTTTTAGTTTCCCTTCTGTGCTGATCCCTTCTACCTCACCCCGCCGCTGCACACGCCGTTTCTTCTGTGCTCCATAAGTGGGGGAGATCTCTTGAACCAGGGGCCTCCTGCTTAATGCACTAAGGATTTGGTCAGGCCAAAAATGCCTGTAGCATATGGGGAAGGAAAGGGCCAGCAGTGAGCAAGCTTGGACAGATGTGCTATAGAGGGAGTGTGGTGTTAGTGGGGGTGGAGAAAGCTCTTTCCCCCCCCTCTCCAGCCCTTTTGGGGGGTGGCCAATCAGGAGAAATGGACCCTTTTTAGGACCCCAACAGTTAGGGAGAGCCCCCGAGGCATTTTTGGCCAGGAGGTTGCGCGCACACACACACGGAACAGTTCAGCAGCAGTCCAATCCCCAGTGACATGGAGCTTTTTCTTAATTCAGAGCATATTTCAGGCTTCGGTTTAAGGGGGGGTGGGAGAAACACCAAAAACCAACCCATAAACCATAAAGAATCTATTGTAAGGGGAAAAAAATAGAATGTGGCTGCAGCCGAAGTTGTTACGGAGGAGATGTAGTGGAGAGATGAAAAATAAAAGAAACAATTACCATTTCCCTCACTGGCTTCAGATCCGTCTGGTATAATACAGACCTGGGCAGGCACCTTCCAAAAAACCAGTGAGGTGTCTCCCCCAGAAACGCTGCTGCCCTCAGGTGAGCTTCTCCGTGAGCTGGACTTTGGGATGGACACAGCTCTGCTCTTTGGCTGGTACGTGCATGGCAGCGACTCTCGTGTTTCTCAGAGTTGTTTTTCAAACAGAAGCTTAGAGCTGGGTGATCAGTAGTTGATCTTCTTGCTTGTTTGTTCTTCCTGGACACCTTTGTGCAGGGATCTCAAAGCACGTTGGAAGCAAGAGGTTCATGAGTTTTCTGGTGAAGTGAGACCAGGCAATAAGACTCCACTTTACAGATGCAGAAACAGCCTCTTCAGAGTGGTCAAGTGATTTTTAAAGAGTGCCTGATAAGGCTGGGAATGACACCTACATAACCCTCGCCTTCCTGCACAGAACCTTTCTACTGTGTGATCTTTCCTGATAACAGAGCTTGGGGTTTTTTGCAATTAGGAATTCTGTGCCTGGACATTGGCATCCTAAACAAAGAGCAACTGATTTGATCCCTGCCCCAAAAAACTTTCCAGTATTTGCTCTCGGGGACAATTTTCCTCTAAAGGCAGTTTAGATGCACATGACTTTTAGCGCAGCCTGTTTGTTACTGCCAAGGACCTGCAGTGCAGGATGCGTCTCCTCAGTTAACATCTGTTTTTTTGACCAAATTGCCTCAGTTTCTGCCTGGGCCCACAGCTGATATAAAACACTGAGAAATTATGACTATTTTTGTTGTTTAAGTGTTTTGATATATATATATTTATTTTTTTTTTAGTGTTATTAAACCTGCAGTTCATTTTGGCATAATGAGCTGGATTTACTTACAGTTGTACCCGGGCTATTATGATGCTAAAAAAATTATTCTCAACTTTCCCCAGTGCAGGGAAGTGGAGAAAAAAAAGAGGAGGGGTGTGTGTCTCCTGAGGGGATCTTTGGCGTCAGACCAACAGGAGCAATCGGTGTTCGGAGGGAAAAGATCATGTGCACATTAGGAGGCAACATCTGGTCCCAGGACCACATGTTCAAATGCTACCACCAAAGAGAAGTGCTGCTTCTGTGGGTGGCATTGGGGCTCTGTGTAAAGGGCTTCAGGGTGATCGAGGTATCTGTAAGGGGGATTCAGACACACTGGCCTGGATTTTTAGTATTTTTTATCTCTATCAAATAAGTCAAGACAAAAGAAAACGGGTAAACGGAGTCCAATTTTCGAAGGGAACTGGGCACCTGAGATATTTCTGTCACCCTGGTTTTAAATGTTCCTTATGTACTTAAAAACTTCAGGGACTGCGTCAGAGATTCTCTGCTGTCTGGGTTTGGATTCCAATTCAAGTCAGTGAGAAATCAATAGGGGATAGATGCCTGGAAATTGCTCTCCTCTTGAGGACTTGAAGCAGTGGGTGGAGTAATGCTTGTGTGTCTTTGACAATGAAGCAGCACTTTGTCACCCAGCAGTAATTGTCCCATCAGCCCTCCAGCTCTGTTCCAAGGAGTTCCTGTTATGGTTATTTCTGACCACGTTTTACGGCTTTACTGTTCCAGGTCTCTATCTAGAACTCACCAGAGCTGTCCAAGGCAGATAGGAAGACTTTAAACTAAAAGCAGTAGCAGCGATTTCCTTGGCTTTAGTGGCAGCCTTTGGGGAATTGAGCATGGCTTGTTTTGTCTGCAGTTAAACCTTGGATCTGATGGCCCTGATTTAGGAATCTAGGCTCAGCTTTGCATCACCTAAGGCAATAAAATACCTGGCAGCCTGGAAGACTAATTGAGATTAAAAGGAGATGATGTGGCTCACTGCCTTTTCCAGGAGATGCAGGACACGCAACCTCAAAACAAGATGTCATTTATTGTTAGAGTCACTCTATTGAATTTGGAAAGCTTGAACTCAGGACAGAAAGAAACCAAAGTGCAAGGACAGGGAGTCTCTTTTCTTTCTACCTTATTTAATATTATAGAATGAGTTGTTAATTTTTATATTCTGCAGTTCCTCGCACCTTTGGGCATATTGTGCTTCTTTGTGTAACTCCCTTCAGACCAAATCTGGATTATCTGCCAGACCTCCTCAGTTTCACTTTAACTCTGTGTTGTTTTTGTAGTATTATGCTGAACTTGAACTCTTGTTTTACTTCAGCCCTGCCTTCCCTTCCTGTACAGAGATCTTGGTCATAAGGTGAGCAGGGCTGCAAGCTGAATCACAGACTGGTTTGAGTTGGAAGGGACGTCTAAAGGTCATCTAGTCCAACCCTCCTGCAGGGAGCAGGGACAACTTCAACTAGAGCAGGTTGCTCAGAACCCCATCAAGCCTGACCTGGAATGTCTCCAGGGACAGGACCTCCACCACCTCCATGGGTAACCTGTTCCAGTGTTCCACGACCCTCATAGTAAAGAACTTATTAATGCCTAGTCTAAATCTACCCTTCTCTAGTTTCAAACCATCGCTCCTTGTCCTATTGCTATATGCCCTTGTAAACAGGCCCTCCCCAGCTTTCTTGTAAACCCCCTTCAGGTACCGGAAGACTGCTATAAGGTCTCCTTGGAATCTATCTGAGTGATGCTGCTGGATAGAAGGGTTGAGCTTGTGCTGCAGGTGATAGGGGGAAACCAAATGAGGAGACTGCTGGGTTCTTTTCATCTCATCACTTTGTGCCAGCAGGATGTTGTTGCACAGCGAGGCCGTCCTCACCTGAGGAGCATAGTGTGATCTAGCTACAGTGGAGACCAGTTTGGAAGGAAATGGTGCTTCCCCTCTTTGTCAGTCCACAGCCTGCTCTCCAAACCCACATTTCCCTCAGTGGGAATAAGAGCTGAGCGCATCACCACTGCCGGCCCGGTGCCTCGGCTCTTGGAGGCTGTGGTCAGAGTGCTCTCTTCAAGAGTGTGTCCATTTTCTTGGCCTATATCTATGTTGGTAACTCCATACTTCCTTGCTGAATTCCTCTTGGAGTTTTATTTTGATTTGCGTCTGCTCCTTGTGCAATATAAAGTCTTACTTTGCCTTGACTAGCACTTGGTGGGAATGCATTTTTTTTTTTCCCCCAATAGTGATAAAAGCCTGAGTCTGGAAAGTGAGAGCTGGTGGGGAAGGTGGTGCAGAATGTTACCTTTTCCCCAGAGCTCTTCATTTTCATCCTCTGTCAGGGAAAGGGATGGTGAGTGGACTAAATAGACCCGAAGGAATTTAGAAAATGCAAAAGGAATTAAAAAGCCAATGCCTTAGCAGGTTAAGGGGTGGATTTGGGATCCTCTGTGGATTCGGGTATCTGGATATGCTGGTGAAATCAAAGAACTGTAAATTCAAGTGAGTGTTTACAGGCTCCCAAATTCAGTTAATTTATGACATGTTTAATAAGTTTTTACAAATGTTTGCAGTACTCAAGTAGTGACGATGCTTTATTTGGTCAGTAAAATTCCATCCTGCCTGCAATACGCAAAGACCTGAATGTCACAAGGATGTTCTGTGTCTAAGGAAAAATATTCACTCATTTTAAACAGATACTCCAAATTCTTTTTTCTTCTTTTTTTTTTTTTTTTTCATAGAAACTTAAACCTGTCACTGAAACCACCAACAGAACTTTCCAATTCTTACTAGCATTAAGGGGTATTTCTGTTTTTTCTGGTTTCCATTCTTCTTATTTTACTCTTTTTTTTCTTCATCCTTTTTCTTCAGCATAACAAGATTGGAAATTAGTGCTGGCTCGAGGCCATGGTTGCATCTATGAGGCCATTTAAAGCTATTGCTCTCTACTCCCTCTTGGCCAGCAGGGAGTTCAGCTGTGATCACTGAGAAGAAACACCCCAAAGTGCTAGAAATAATAATTGGAAAAAAAAAAAATCAGAATAATTTGGAGTTGCTTTTATGCAGTTTGAGTTTTGGATGAAAATAATTGTGAAAGCAGCTAGAAATACTGAAAAGCAGCTTTTTGCACTGAGGTGCTGGGGTTGCTCTGCTGAGATTTGTGGTCCTGGCCAGGAGGGAGAGTCTTTGGACTCTCCAAACTTTGAGCTAAGTTTGGGCTTCTGGCCTCACCCTTTTCCATAGGTATAGTCACCTACTGAAGCTGGTGGAGTTCAGCTCCAGTGTGGCTGGAGTGAGGCAAATGGGAAGGGATTTGCAGCTCCATTCCCGTTCTAGTTCTGAATTTTGCAAATCAGCTTTTGCAAGAACCTGACCTGAAGCAAAACTTTGGTTACAGCAGTATAGCTTGGACTGGTGTTTGGGAAGGTGGACGTAAGATTGGTTCGCAAGTGCTGGAATTTAGTGGAAGAACTTGCCTTCTCTGAAAGTGCCTTCTCTTGTAAATAGGGAGCTGAAGATGAAGAACTGACCTGTACACATTCATCTAGATAAGCTTTTTCTATGTGCAAGTTGGTGGCTTTTCAAACAGTTTGTGCACACATCTGAAAGCATCTGGTTTGGTCTAGTGCGTATGAAAAAAGTAGACCATGGCTCACATGGGTACCTCTAAGCTGTTCCCCCTCTTTATTTTTTTTTTTCTTTTTGCTTGAAGTTGAATGAACCAGTCCTGTGAAATCCATCCTCACAAACTTTCTGAGCAGTATTTGGGCTAGTTCCTCTTGGGATACACGTGGAGTTCTTGTCTTTGCAGGCAGAAGACGTTTTTGAGGAGGGAACGAAAGGAAACCTCAAGCGTATTCACCTTCAGTGAAAAGGTGAAGGGGTTTTCAGAATCTCTGTATGAAGAGGGAGAGATGTTGTTTAATGGATTGAGGCATTTTCCCAGCACTAAATGTGCAAACCACGTTCCGGATCCACAAAAGATATTGTGAGGCAGCGCAATGATGAAACATTTTAAGAAATTATTCCCCAGGATGCTTTGGGTCCTCCTGATGCTTTCTCACTGGTCATGGCTGTGGATTTTTATTCCTTTGAAAATTTGAACTTTCTACAGAATCCTAGAATTTCCTAGATTGGAAAAGACCTTTAAGATAATCTAGTTCAATCATTAACCTAACACCGACACAACCTTGATCAAATGACCTTGACTCAATTCTAAAATGATTAAATCCAGTCATTGATGGAGCTACAGCCCCACTTGCTGCTGCTTGTGCAAAAAGCTCCACAGTTGAAAGACAGACCAGGACAATAAGTCAATATGTGATGATTTGGTATTATTTTGGTGTTATTTACATCACAGAACCTCCATAGACTCTGACCTTGATGGTGATCTCATCCTTGATGTTGTGGAGTTGAGAGTTGATGTTCCTTCTTGCTCTCCCAAATTTACAATGGTGAGAATTCTACATCATATCCTTGGTTAATAGCAAATTCAGACTCTTCTGCTTTGACTGCTTATCCTACAGTTTAATCCAGTGTCATCTCCATTTCTCAGAGTCTTTTACATGAACACAGGCTGTCTCTTCACTGAACAGAGAGTTTACCATAAATTTTAAAGTTTAGGAGAATTCTTGGACTTTCCACCCTTGGGTTTCCCATTTTTCCCATGGTCCTCAGTTGGCAGATCCTACATGAGTAGCTCCTTGCTTTCCTGTTTGTCACAAAGGGTTAAAAAATAAATAGCGGCGTGGATTCTGGGGTGCCAAACTTTTGCTTCTGCTCCGTCTGTCTCCTTTTGATTTAAAAGCTTTGTTTATCTCTCTGTAAAGTCACTGGCAGGCCATAAAGAGATATATTGCCTTGGTGCAGACAGCACAGACTCCGCTCCTGGGAGAGCAATGGGCTGTGAAGTTGAGTGTGTGCGTGTGTGGGCCCGCTCATAATTCAGGAAGGGTTCTCTTTTGGGAAGCTCCCCATGGACGCTGCCTGCAGCCGCTTGCGGCTCCTTGTAGGAGAAGTGTGCGTGTGTCCAGGAGGCTTGGTCCAGCTCGCTGCGTTTGATCTTCTCATAAAGCCATCACTCCAAAGCTTGGACTCGCAAGGCTATTGAACTCAGTCATAACAGAGTGGATAAACTACTCCCAATGGTTTAGTCATAATTTATTTATTTATTTGATAGAGAAGTAACGTCACGTCGGAGCCCAGCTTGTTCGGGAGCTCCCAGTTTAGTCAGCATTGAGTAGT
>WEIS01076491.1:0-12153 GCA_013389965.1 Todus mexicanus | reverse complement strand
TCCACAGATTTGGTTTATCTTTGGAAACTCTACCAACAGACTAGAACGTGGACCCTCTGCCTGCCACCTCCTCATCTCTGGCAGGCCCTGCCCACCCTGGGGGGTGACACACAAGGGGTTCCAGACTCACTGTGTCCTCTGCAGCTCTGGGTCACTGTACTGGGAGAGCTGTTAATCACAGCCTCGGCATAAGCTTGTTTGCCTAGGGAGAAATCATTAGTACTTTTTTATTATTATTATTATTTGGGGGGTTTAAATTTTTTTACAGTGTGGATAAATCTGAGAATTGCCTGAAAATCTGCAGGAAATTACTTTTCAAGTGACCAATGGTATGACCTCCAATTTTCTAATGATCTAGGAAGAGTTCAAGCCCAAGTGCTTGTATATGCAGAATGCCAAATTTATATATACAAAGCATCATAATTACTGTCATGGAGATTTACAACGCTTTACAAATCATTAATAATCGTAATAATAATATTTACCATAACTCTTTCTGGCAGATTAATTGCAACTCTCTTTGACCATCCTCGAACTACTTCTCCTTACAACGTCTTTCCCATTGGCATGAAAACGAAGTACACAAAGCATAATTTATTGACATAAAGGGTGGCTTTATTTGCATGTGTTTATTTGAGACAAACCCAGCTCTTTGCTATTGAAGTGAAAGCATGAGCATCAATGAATCAGCAGATCCTTTAAGACAATGCTGCGTAGTCCTACATTTCCACAGGGCGTTAGCAGGTGATGTGCTCTTACGTGTTTGTGACAGGCAGGTGTGGATCCCACTGCTCCATTGAGGTACCATTTGCAGAAATAAGTGGACAAAAGATATATGTAGGCATTTGCATGAGAATCTCTTCCGTTTTTCGTACCTGGTTTGGGGTGGAATAGCCACAGATAACGAATGCCAAGCTTTGGCTACACTGACTGATGTGTCATTGGTGGACTGAGGTGAGAGAAATTTCTCATTCTAAAAATCATCATAATAATGAGATTTGAAGAAAGGAAGAAAGGAAGAAACAGACAGTAAGAAAACCAAGAAGATGGAGACTCCCTTTTTTCAATGGAAAAGATGAGGGTTAATGGGTGCAAGTTGCTCCTGGGGAGATTCCGATTGGATTCTAGAGGAAAATCTTTCACCATGAGAGCAATTAAACATTGGAATAATCTTCCAAGGGAAGTGATGGATTCCTCAACTTTAGACAGTTTTAAGGCTCAGCTTGACAGGGTGCTGGGTCAGCTCATTGAAACTGGATTTCTTTACCTTAAAGGGTTGGACTAGATGATCCTTGAGGTCCCTTCCAACCTGGTATTCTATGATTCTATGATTTTCCCCTTTCCTCTGTGCTCCTACTTATCAGTACACAAAATTCGCAAGCAGTTTCAGATGGGATAGAATATAAAAGTCGGCATGCAATGGCATTTTTTAATATTAAATTTTGTATGTTAGTATATTTTCCTATATTTCCTTACATTTTTATAAGATAAAAGTCTTTAATAAGCTATTTTAGTGTGGCAGTTTTATGAATTTTCCTACCATTTTTTTGAAAGAACGTACTATTCCTGCCGATGCCCTGGATATTGTTTCTATTTTATGAATGATTCTATCTGGCTTTATCCATTACTAGAAATCTGGTAGAGAACTTCATCCTACAGGAGATTCATTAATCTCAATTAGCAGTTAAATTATTGTTTATGCTTTTTTGAAATTGTTATCTATTAAAAAAAAAAAAAAGTCAGGCAATATTAACATTTTGCGTCTTAGTTTTGTGTTTCTCTTTATCCCTTCATCCAAAGCATATTTTGAATGTAAAATGATTATTCTGCTTGCTGTGGTTGCACCCTACTTGCTGTGGGGTAGAAGAAATCATCTGCTTAATTGTCTCCGGGAATCCAACCCACTGGTGGATGATTAAGAAAGGTCTGGCTCTGAGACGTACCAGCCACTCACATCTCTGACTGAACTCTCTGGGAGCTGTGAGTAGCATACGTGAGTCAAAGTTGCAAAAGCACATAACCTCATATTGAAATATGACTTTGAATATATTCTACAGTAATTTAATCATTTGTCAGACCAACACAACCTGTAACTGCCTTGAGCATTGCAGCATCAGACCCCCTGCCAAGGTACAACAACGTGGGTATGAGGAAAACTTCCCCTGGCTGACAGACAGACACCTCTAACCTCAGCTCTGTCTCATCAAACTTTCATCTCTGTGAGACAATTATAAAAGCTCATATGTTATAATGCAAAGCGTTGAACTATTAGTGCCTGCTGACAAGGAGAAAAATTGTAATAGTATTTCTCTGCCACCTGCCTATCCTTCAATTTAATTTTATAGCGTTTCAATTTTTTTTTTTCCTGAAGTTTCCAAAAAAAGACTTGAAGAATCTTTTCTAAAAGAAAGTGCCAAGCAAGCGAACTGTAGAAGTTGCTGCCAATTCTGCCTTTAATACTTTAAAAACAAATACAGATTTACAGGCGGGTTTGTACCAAAGCTGCATGCCAAAGGCCATCAGAACCAGAGACGTGTTTTAGTATATACATGTATAAAGTGAGCCTGATGATTCACGTAATTTGATGCCTGGAGACAGAACACATTTACATGATGTTCTTTAATCTATTTCTAATTTATATGATGTTCCTCGGTCTAATCTGTTAGTTCCACATTCCCTGTGTCCAGCAGAGGATGGTGCGTGTTTGTGCGAGACACGATGGCTCTCCTAACAAGGAGCGCTCTATGTTTATTCATATATGCCCCATTCAGTGTAATTCCAGAGAGATAATTACCCATGAACGCATTCTCCTCTCTCAAGTAAATTAAAGGGTTTCCCATATGGTGCGTCCTCCTGAGACCACAAGGAGTTTTCTGAGACTCTGCAACGGTTCAGGTACAAGGAGACTCCCAGCTTAGCTGTAACCTTTGAGGTCCTTCCTATTTTCATACCAACACCTATGTCATCAATCCCATTACAGAAAAATTCCTCTAATCGGAAAACCCTGCCGCTGCTGGAAAACCTGCCCTCATCCTATGAAAAGTAAGAGGTACCATGGGGATGTTTTTGTTGTTAGTGAATCATATCTGGTAGGAGTTGTTTCTTTTTCTTGTGCCACACCTCCAGCCCCCTCCAAACCATCCAGCCAATTGCTTTGGCTGAAGCAGCCCCTGGAATATAGCGGACGGTAATTGCTTCATTGTGTTGCTTTAAGAGGAAAGGAAAATAGCTATTACTGCGAGCAAGTGCTTCTGGGGTTTTTTTTTCCCCTATTGCTGTTGTGTGTTTTGGTTACAAAATGGATCCTATTCTGAAACTGGTTTGGTTGTTGTTGTTTTTTTGCAGACTTTCTGTTGTTCAGGTGGAACGGTGAGAACAGGCATCTGTTGTTAATGCAGCCACTGGGAAAGAGGGACAAACACTGGTTTAGAGAAATATTCTTCATTTGTAAAGAAGGAGTGAAACTCTTACTGCTTAAATTTTGCCCCAATCCCTTCATGGAAGGTACCAAGGCAGCGTGGTGTTATTCCTGGAAAGCATGGTGAGGCTTGATGCCTCTGTACTCTCATCCCATCTTCAGTTACAGAAGATGGAGATTTGGCTTTTAAAATTCCCGTACGTACTTGTTTACCTGTTTGGCTGTAGGTGTAAATATGAAATGTAATGGTCAGTCTGTGCCTGAGATGAAGCTCTACAAATTCGGAGTGCTGCCTGTAAAGAGATGATGCTGCCGGTTCTTCCATAAACCTGAGAAAAACCAAACAAAAAAAGCCCAGCTCTAGTAAACTGAGATCAGATCTACTACTGGAGATATCTAAAAATTTATGACTGGAAAAGGTATTAGGTTGTGACCTACTGGTCTCCTGCTGCTGAGGCTCTGGGGGTGATTAGGAAGAAGTGATTTCATCGCCATACGAAGGCTGCTGCCCTCATCCCTGGTTTCTTTCTCATTGAGAAGCTGAACGTGGTATTCAGGACTCAGGAAAAAATGCCTCCACACACACACACACCCCAGGCGTTATCACTGCCAGCTCCTCATCTTCAAAGACCCCTGACTGCAGCTCTGTGTGACTAAGTCCACTTAATTCCCCACCTAAGAGAAAAAAGTAGAGTTCAGAAGTTCAAGGAACTCTTTTGCTAACCACATGCTTGTGGTTGTCTGGGCTGCAGGGTAAAGACTTGGGCTGAATCGCTTAGTGTTTTGGACCTCGTCACAGCCTTGTAACGTCCTCTTTTGAGGTGACGAATGGCCAAAAGGGTGGAAGGCTTCACACGCTGCTGGTGGGACCCGAGCGTGCTTGGAAATGTAGCCTTAGATATGTCACCTTGCAAGCTGTTTGATGTGAAGTATCTGGAAGCCTCATCCCAAGTTCTGGGAATGTTTAGCACAAGATTGTGTATTCATGGCCTTGACAGGCTCGTATATAACCCCATGTAGCATCATCCCCCTTTCCTCCCAGCTGGTGTAACTGTTAATAGTAGTAGTCTCCTATAAAGCTTAAAGTACATCAAGCATTTAAAGCTTATAACATTTATAGATTGCTACAGTAGCAGGAGAATCAAGCTAATGAAAGGATTGGGTGGGTGCCCTGAATTAATACGACCATAATCTAATTCATTTGAGCTTCTTTTTTTGCTGCTTATAAAACCTTCCTCTCTCCTCCAGCCTCAGTTCACGGACTCGTGGCAGATAATGGGAAGGTTCCCGTATAGTCGGGCTGAGAGTCAGATTTTGAACAGGAGGCTCGTGGCGAGGGCAGAGTAGTGATGGTGGAGGGGACAGATATCTTCTGCAGCGGGTGGCAGGAGATCTGGGAAAGGGGGATTTGGAGTTTAAAGAGGGAATAGGAGAATTGGAGCCAAGAGGTATAGATAAAGCAGTGAGTTTTGGAAGAGGCTCTCTGCTGTAATCTGGAATAGAGATACTACTTTTTTTTCTTTTTTTTTTCCTTAAAAATATTCATAGTATAGAGCCTGCTTGCACCCAGAAGTTGTTTTATAGGCTGATCCTTTCCATTTATGACCATACAGCGTTTTACTTTCCCCTCTTTGCCCTTGCCATTCCCTGGAGAAATTGTGTTTGGAGAATACTTCTCATAGTTATAACTCGTAAGTGCAGTGAAATGTATTTGATTGTGCTGTCTACTTCTGTTCTTTGTTTCATCTCTATCTCCCATCTGCTCGGTTGGTTTCAGCCAAAAAGGAAGGATTATGGAGTGCTCTATAGATCATCCCTTGGAAGCTGGGAAGGAGAGAGGGAGGGAGCTAAGGACCTGCAAGCAGTCAGGTTGAGGAGCTGGAGGGGAAAGTAGTGGTTTTGAGAGCCAGCAAGGCATTGTGCATTGTTCTGACAGATTTTCTTGAACTGTGTAACTGGATCATTGAGTTCAAGAAAATATTATAGCACGTGTCGGTGTAACAGCCGGTTCATACTTGTGACCTTTTCCTGCTCTCCTCAGAAGCTGTGTATGACACTGTTTTCTATATACTCTGACAGCCCTCCCTATCTACTAGTGTATTACAAAAAAGAATATAACCACATAATAAAGGGCTATCGAATTCTTTTCTTAAGCCTGAGTCTGGGTATACCATGCTAGAGTTTCAGTAGCTTTTGAGTGCTTATAAGGGAAGGGATGGGCTTGTTCTAGGATGTGGAAAATTCGGTGAAAAACAAGGCATTAAAGAAAGTAATAGCTGGACATGATTGAATGAGGAGCTCTGTTCTTCATGGACCTGTCCTGAACTCATGCCCCAGCACAGTTTGAGGACTGGTGTTGTGCTTGGAGTAAACCTAAAACTAAAGCTGAAGCCACTTGTGCTCATTAAAGAACCCGTGGCAGCTTTCACCGTGCCGGGTGAGCAACACCTTGCCCTGGTCAGACACTTACTCGAGCAAGTCTCTTGTATGTGTTGATTGCGGCTATTTATAACACCTTATTTAGGAGGCTCTCTCCATCGCTTTCTTTCCATTGAGTCAATGAAGGGAGAGTGCCTCTAAATTCTCTTCTCTTACTTGCCTTCTAGAACTGTGGGTTTTTTCCTCCTCACTAAGTACATAAGAAGTCTAGAGAGATTAACCTCATAATGTAAGCTAAGAGAGGTATCTAAAACTAAGTGGTGTTCACACCTCCATTCTCTAAGCATGTCCTGCCTCCTCGTTCAGATAAGATATGCCTTGTCCTGTCCTCCTAAGTTGCTATGTCATGTTAAAGTGTTTCCACAGTGGCTGCACATCCATCATGATCCCATGTGCCTCTGTGACCACCCAGGTGTGTATGGAGGTAATAAAATCTGTTTTATCTGAAAGGGCTTGCAAGCAGCAAAATGCTGCCTTAAACAGAGAAATGCTTGCAAGGATTTGCATGTGCTGAAGAATGAAGAAATATAGGCAGTTGAGGAAGATCACTGTTCCCCCCAGGTAATACAATTAGCAACCACCACCTGTATGTTTAGGGCTGGATTGAAGTTTTAGTGGATGAGTGCAGAGTTGCACTATCCAGCGCTCCTGCTCCTGACAAGGTGAGATTTGGGCGATGGGTTCTGCAGGGATAGAGGTGTTTCTCTGCAAGCAAGGTGCTATAGGCATATGGTTCTCTGTAGCTTCTCCATTGCCAAGCTCCATCTGCTCCATCCTGGATCCCACTGATCATCAGCATCTCTCTGAGGGCTCTGCGTGCAGCCTCAGGTGCTGGTTCTTCTGCTGTCAGCCAGCCTGCAGAGCTGTGGTGCTCACATACACATCTGCCTGCTCTGCCTGGGTTGAAAGGGATGTGGTCTAGTCTATTGTGTCTAGGATGCAAGCAGTGAATACCCACAATTAGTTTTTGCTTTGTTAATCCCTTGTGTAATCCTACAGATAATGCAGAGACCTGACCTGATGTCTACTGGGGAGAGGAAACTACAGTTCTCAACCTGGGTGGTGTCAGGATTCATGGGATAGTCACCATAAAACCACAACATGCTATGGTGAAATATGCCCAGACTAGGCTGAAACCTGCTCACATTCTTGGTGGAAGAGCCATCTTATAGAGTCCTCCCTGAAACAAGGCATCTGCAGGTGAAGCCAGTGAGATCCTGCCTGAGGAACACCAGCAGGGCCATACTGCCCAGGCCATCTTGGGATGCGTGACCAAGCAAAGCTGGTCAGCTTGCAAATGCAGTTATTTGTTTATACAAAAACTCTACCTCGTTCCTCACTGAGCCCTGAAGCCAGAGCTCCATCGGGGTGTGTGCGTGCTGGTTTGGGCAGGAAGCATGACACGGGGGGCACCTGACCTGGTAGAAAGACAGCTCCTCTGACTCATCAGCGGCAAGCAAAATGAGCTGTATGTATTTAAAGCAAAGCTCTATTTTAAAAATTAATGATCTGCAAGGGAGAGAGGAGAAACTGCTTCTCTGTAATGCAGAAAAAGGCCCTGATGACCACAGCCTGGGTCCCTTTCCAGATGATGTCATCATCAGTCTAAATAATAAATTTTTAACGATGTGGAAAAAGAAGGAAAAAAAAAAAGAAAAAGGAGGAGGAAATAAAAAAGAGGGGGACTCTGTTTCAATGAGGAGTAAAAGTAGCTGATGGCAACAGGGTCTAAGGAAAATATACGGTTGGGTGAGGTTTCTGCCCTGTGTAATTAGATTATCCCAAGTGTAGGAGTGTGCTGCAAAAGGCACATTGAAATGCCAGTAATTGACTGCTCTGTGTCTTCCCCTGCCGCGTACTGGGCAGAGTGGAAAACTGGGGTACTCGGGATATATAAGGCAGAGGGGCATTCTATAAACGGGGTTGCTAATAATAGGCTGTTAAGATTAGAAGGGAAAGTGTGGGCTCACATCAGCCTTGGAGACCAAGGGGATATTTTCCCCTCATAAATAACAAGCCACAAGAAATCTATTCAACCGGATTTGTGTTGGGTTGACGAATGTGTGCAGTATATTACCAGCGGAGTACTCACGCTGGCTCCTTAATGCAGCTTAAATTACTGGCAACACGTTCAGTTTTAAATGCGCTCGGCTTTGTTTCACGGCACCCCCCTGGAAACGTGTTGCCCGTTGCCCTGAGCATGTTGGGAGGGCTCGGAGGGCTCAGGGAGAGCTGGGCGAGCATCAGCAGCGGGGATTTGGGGAGTAGGGGGCAGGTTGTGGCACCAGCATGCTGGACTGAATTATTTTCTATTTTTTCACTTCATCATGGGGAGCCCTCAGGCATTTTCCGTGAGATTCCAGCCAGAATTTTCACACAAAACCTCTCAAACCAAACCTCAGCTAATACTGGAGTTGTGTTGGGATATCAGAATGTGTCTGATGTCATTTGAAGCCGTATTTTAAGTGACCCGACTTCCAGATCGCATTCGGGGCTTGAGCTGCAGTGCGCTGTGTATTCCTGTTAGAGATGACCCTCTTCATGAAGAACTTAGGAGCTAAGGAGACAAGACGGCAGCTATTCCAACCTGGCAGGCGAGGGGCTTTGCTTGTCCAAAAGCAACAAAAAACTCATGTCAAAGCTATGGACCAAAACTGCATTTCTTGAATCTCAGTCTTGTATTTTTCCCAACTTAACGTATTAACCCAAATCAAGAGTTCTCAGGGATCGCAACGATCTGAAAGTGAGGTCTGGAGAGGACCAGATGTGTTCCATGAGGTTTGGGGGTTTGTAATGGGAGATTTCAATGGTTTTAATACCCAAATCTACACCTTCTTCTCGAACTGTATGGGACAGATTTATGTCATGTTTTGTAGTGGGCTGATCCTAATACCCTTGTCGTGAGACAGATTTACTGTAGTTGTCAAGACTGATTTGCAGTAGAAGTCAATACCTCAGCCCGCCGGTGCCTTGAGGAAAAAAAGCCTGGGTGTTTAATGCCGTAAATATTTTATTCTTGCTCTGCCACACAAACCTTGCGTGGCCTTTCAAAAACAACTTACTTCTATTATGCCCCAGTTTCTCATGAGTTAAATGGGGATAACAGCACTTCTGAGAGCGGAGTGAATAAGGACAATCAAATAAGGAGATTTCTGACCAGAAAGATGGGAAAAAAAAGTCTTTTTTTCTACTAGAACCTATTACTTCGTTTAAATGAATTCTTTCCTCTTTTTTGCTGGTTTTTTTTGCTGCTTAAGTAGTCACTTTAATTTCTTTTCAGTTGTGTTCTGGTACACAAAGAGACACCGTTTAGATGTCCTTCAGCTCTGTGGGTCAGTTGGTGGCTCTCCCTGTTGCTGAACCTATTCCCTCAGTGAGGGAAAAAGACACCTTGGAAGGTCTTGGTTGAGTTGAGGGGTGACGTTCACAGTGCCCAGCAGAGATGCTGATGTCAGAAAATTAGACCCGGGTCTTTCTACAGTTGATTACTGGTAACGCAGACAAAGATGTCAAGTATTCAGTCTTGATTGCCAAGTCCTTGTGTCTGCTCTGGGTCCCCTGTGAGAACAGCAGACACTGCTGCGCTCACAACTGTGAAGGATACATTGAGCTTTGAGGCTTATGCCGGGCGAAAGACACTCTCATCGTTCATCCGAGTCTGCTCCAGTCTAAACCACAACTCGCATTTCCCTGGTCTAATACAGACACTTACAGGCTCTTTTTTTATTATTAATTTGCCCAGTTTGCCATGGGTGGACAGTTTGTTAAACGCTGGCTCAGCTTGCATGTGTTCTGTCTTCTGTCTGTTTTGATTGAGTTGGAGGCTCCATCAGTGAGGAGCATACGAGGTAAACGTGTCTCTCTTTGTACAGGGCGATGGAGTCAGTTCATGAAAACGATGAGAATTTGAGTAGAAAAAGACGCTGAGCTGGCAGTGAAAACTGATGGTACAAGCTGACCCTGTCTGGTGGAAACAAACATCACTGGTGGGAGGACTGGAGCCACCTCGCCGTTCCTCATGCATGCTGCACTGGCTGCAGTGGAGTTAATTTGCCAGAGCTCTGGATGCAGAGCTGGGAGAAAAATGTCCCAGGTTGCCAGGGGCCATCCGGATGGGATGTGTTCAGAGGAAGCGTGAGACATCGCAGCAACTATCTGGCAGTTGAGGAACCCGTCAGCAGAAACCAGGCCTTCTCTGAAATGTGAGTTATACCATTTCTCAAAACTGTATGTAGCAAGGAATGACTGGGAGGCCAGTGATTCATTCTGGGTTAATGTAAAGGTACCAGAGGGGCTGATATAAAGGAAGAAAATTGATCCTGGCTTTGGAGTGTTTGTGGTGCAGAAATGTGTACAAATGTTTCCCAGGGAAAAGAGTGAAACAATCCAATGCGATATTAAAACCAAAAAATACCCACCCAACAACAAACAAACAGCCACAGGGATATAGGAGCTGGTAACACCGCTTGGATATCCATAAATCGGTGCAGACTGCGCAGGTATTTGTGTGCTGCTATAGGTTTCATTGCAGCTGAAAGGAAAGGGCCCTTCTGAGATGGGAGAAATTATAGGAGAGAACTTTACTTGAATTGTAGCAGCATGATTATTGTGTCAAATGCACTCTCGTGCGTATCCACAGGAGTTCCACGAGGGACAGATTTGACCCTTGGGGATGAATACTCTGGGGAAATTAAAACTAGCTGTAAAAGCTATGAATAGTTGAAAAGGCTATGGTAACATTTTATGTGGTATGAGCCATGTTCTATTCTTTGCAGAAACCCCTATCTGTAAAAAAGCAATTAGAAGTGCTTCCCTGAAAAAAAGGCAATTGAAGGCAGTGAATGAACTGCAGGAATTGTACAGTTTCCAGAAAGTGATGGTAGTGAAGCATTTGTGGGATCCATAAAGTCACCATAAATTCCTAACTGAATATGGATTCACTCTCCAACTCTAAAACCACAAGATTTATTTCCTGCTGGCAGGGGAGGTGAAGTTTGCAGAGCTAGATCTGTCTCGAGCGTGCCAGCAGGTGGTGAAAGCACTGGTGTGTTCCCAAGTGTGTAATGTTCCTAACATCACCTTGATTGGCCACGTCCTTTCAAGATGAGAAGACAGGACTGGGTTTTGGTTTTTTATTGAAGACTTGTCTGTACTTTCAAGACATGTAATTGTATCTGGGCGGGAAGGTTTACTAACGTGCAACATGTCCTGTTGGAAAAGCAGGATAAGGTACTGGGTACACCAGTGGTTGCACTCGGGAAGATCTAGTTTTGGCTCAAGCGCTGACTTTGAGGCCACAAGAACATGATGCATAGATGTGTGCAGTGGGGACGCTCGCTGGTAATTCACATATTTTGTGGTACAAACCTAAACAATGTGTTAAGGGTTGCTTTGTTTTGTTCCGCAAAGTTCCCGTTGTCCCCCAGACTGTGGATGTTTTGTGGACGTATCCTTTCAGGAGGAGGTGTTGCTGTGGATGTTGAAGAGTTTTGTTGGGCTTTTTTTCCCCCCTCTCTCTTCTCGTTCCCATTGGCCTATTTCTCCAAGTCCTGGTTCTGGTGCAGTTCGCTTTAGATTCACATCTTCTAACCATGCCCTGCTTCTCTTACTGCTGAATGTAAGGAGGTTACCAGCTCCGGCAGCAAAAACCTTGAGTCACTGCCTGCAATAGTGATGGAAATGTGCACATTAACATGGATTTGGGGTGGGAAAGCTCGAGAATAAATCACAACTTCAGGTAGGATGAAGAAAGACAACAGGGAGATATGGACTCAAATTCACTGCACAGAAATGGAGACATTTGTGGCTGCAGAAATGTGCCGTTGTTTGCGCTGTGTCAGAGATGAATGGCCATGTGTCTTTCCCAAGTCATCTGCGTAGCTGGGTAAATGTGATTGCAGTGATTTAGCGCGTCTTCAGGAGTCTTTTTACAACTACAGGAGCTAGAAATGTCTTTTGTTGTTGTTGCCTTTTTTTAATGAAAGCTGACGGGCCTGGAGCACAAGTCAGCAGGAAGTGGGGGTAAGTTTATTGGCTGTTTTGGTGGGGCCTGGAGAATAATTCTGCCTTTCTCCTGCCTTTTGTCTATTCAGACTGTAAATTCATCGAAGCAAGGACTGCATTCTACTGTGTGTCTTTATAGTGTTCGCTGCAATGGATCTGTGCTCTCAGCTAAATCCCCTAAGGCCCAACAAAATACAAATTAGGATAATGGTATAATAAGTTAAATGTTAAATAGTCGTGGGGGGTGGTTTATTTACATGAATTATCACCTTAAAAAGCCAAACCAAACCAAA
>WEIS01076490.1:2464-28876 GCA_013389965.1 Todus mexicanus | reverse complement strand
AAGCAGAACTCATCTCGCTTATTTCCTGGTCTCAATTTTTCCTCCCATTCTGACAGAGCAAGGATGTTCCTTCTAACTTCTGTTTTGAAATCGGCATCTACTCACATTGCTCAAGGTAAATCCTATTAATGAGAAGAAAGCTGGTCTTGTGACAAGGACTTTGCTCCCACGATCTTCGAGCCTGTTCCACTAATTCAGGCTCACAACATTTTGCTCCTCATCCTGTCCTTGAGGATGACGTAACGAGCAGCTGATTTATCTTCAGCGATGTATAAGCACGGAGAATTAGTGATGTGCCCTTCACTGATTTCAGGCATTTACAGGGAATTAGGGAGAAAGGACAGGAGAGAGTGAGCGTGTGGGAGAGCAAGAGAAAGCTCTTTCTCAGTCCAGCTGCCAGAGCTGAACTCCAGAACCTGTCAGGCAGCAAACACCCACAGCAAGTACAAGAAACACAACTTTTGAGACCAAGCAGGATTGAGAAGCAGCATTCAACACTACGATATTTATCAGATTGTTATATCTGAACTTCTTTGGCGGTTCCACCTACTTGCTGGAGAACAATATGGAGCATGGGTTATGCCAGAGAAACATTTTCAAACCTCAGAAGTGACTATACTGCTTTAAAGATTACTTAAAGCTACACTCTCCAACCTGTTAGATTTTTTAATTGTTCATGGCTTTTGCTAAACACAAAATCCTCATCAATTAAAGTCCTGTCCCTACATGCCAGCCTTGCAAAATATCACTTGTCCTTTCGCCTGTAATGTTAGATGCAACACCTCAAATGCAATCACCACAGCTTTGTTAAGTTTACTTGCTTATCTGTGCACTAACCTGTAACAGGAATTAAAATCCAACATCTTCTTCGCTGCCAAACACAGAGGTAACAACTAAAGCACTGCCTTCTCCTAGGGACAAGTCAAGTCTACTCTAAATAACACTGTTTCCTCATCTTGGAGAGAATCATAGAATAATTTATAGTGGAAAGACTCACTGCACAGCACTGTCCAACCTCTTGCTAACTAAGGAGCTGGATCAGGATGCTCAGGGCCACGTCCAGTCCAGTTTGTAAGATCTCCATGGATGCAGATCCCACTGCCTGTCGCCTCCTCTCCCTTTGCAAAGAAGAGTCCAACTCCCTCCTCTCTATAACCTCTCATTAAGAGCAGTGCTAAGATCCCCTTCAAGCCCTCTTTTCTTCAGGCTAAATACATACAGGTCTCTCAGCCTCTCCACAGATGCCATGTGCTGCAGCCGCCTAAAATGCTGGTCGCCTTTCTCTGTGCCCCTTCCAGTTTATCAGCATTGTTCCTGTATTATCGGGTTCTAAACTGGACCTGTGGTCTCAAAAGTGATGAAAATAGAGTAATAATGTAATGGCCATGGCCTTGCCAACGCGGTCCAAAATACAGACAGCCGTCCTCACCCATATTTGACTTACCATACACCAGAAAAAGGCCTCCTCCAGGCCTTTATCTCCTGCGATTTTGTTCCCCTGTAACAAGTCCAACATTTGTTCCGATCACCCATGGTATGAACATGAGAAAACGGCCTGAAGTTGCACCAAGGGAAGCTTAGAGTGGATATCAGGAAGAATTTCTTCACTGAACGGGTTCTCAGGCACTGGGACAGGCTGCCCAGGGAAGTGGTTAAAGCACAGCATCTTCTAGAAACTCCAGCAATGTCACCGACCAGGACCTCATTCAGCCAAGGAGAGACTATCCGGGGGTTTTCTGACATCTCTGACCATCCAAATCTAAAAACTACAATGAGGTGTCTCATCCTTAGCCAGCTTACTGGCAGAGTCCTGCTGGAATATGAGCCTGCTCTTAAAGCACTTCGTATTTTAACCGACACCGCTAACACAGCTCCTGTCGTGCAGCTCAAAACAAAATATTATTCATTTAAGTCCCAACTTCCTGCTTGAGCAGCTTGCGCACATTTTCCCGAGCTGAAGAAGATGCAGTTTCGCAGCTGACTAATGACGGTGCACGCTGGCTTATGCTTGAGGCATCATGCTGACGGTGGTGTGGAAACAAGGCTACCACACCATTCTTTTCGCTGACCTCTAGCATTTGACCCAGAAAAGTCCTTAACCAAGCTACTGCAGTGGTCTTCAGCTGCAGGCAGCAGACACTGGGGTCACTAAGACCCTATGGATCATAGCATCATCCAGCTTGGAGAAGATCCTTTAACATCATCAAGTCCAAGCATTTATCCTCCTCCAAGTCCATCACTACACCACATCCCTGAGCACCACAATCATGCTAGAAGAAGCACCTTAGGGGCAAGCAGCACCCCGCAATTCCAGCCTGCATATGAGATATTTAAGCCGAACCTCTGGAGAGCATCCCTAGCGCCTCCAAACTAGAGAGGCAAAGAGTGGCAATGCTACGGCCACAATGTGCCCCTGCGAGTAGAAATCACATCACTTTGCACTGCACCAAGCAGTTTACGGAGACTATTTCTACCAGAACTAGCAACCATGGTACGAACAAGAGAAAAAGGCCTGAAGTTGCGCCAAGGGAAGTTTAAAGTGGTATCAGGAAGAATTTCTTCACTGCATGGGTTCTCAGGCACTGGGACAGGCTGCCCAGGGAAGTGGTTAAAGCGCAGCGTCTTCTAGAATCACCAGCAGTCACAGAATCATGTTGGGGGTTGGAAGGGACCTTAAAAGATCATCTAGTCCAAGTCCCCNCCCGGGCCGTGTCCGCCGCGCACCGCCCGCTGCTTCCGCCGGCACCGAGCGGCGCCGCCAGGGGGCGCGGCTGCAGCCGGCGCCCAGCACCGCCGACTGGGAGCACTGGGAGCCTCGGCGCTGGCCTGAAGCGCCCACTGCTGCTGCTGCAGTGTGTGTGTCCCTGTGTCTGTCCCNAGTGGAACCTCCTGTGTTCCAGCTTACACCCGTTGCCCCTTATCCTATCGCTGGATGCCATCGAGAAGAGCCTGGCTCCATCCTCCCGGCACTCGCCCGACCAGGACCTCATTCTACGTGAGCCTATTTCTACGAGAACCAGCAGCACACAAACCGCAGGAGACCCTGGTGGCTCCTGGGGCGATGCTGGAAGCCAAGGGGGTCCTTCTGGGCTCGTTTTTGAGGCCCAGCTTCGGGGCCAGCAGGACGGGGGGTCCATCCCCATGATGTTTGGGGGCACAAACACACACAAACACACACACACACAGAGACAGACACAGACACACACCCCGAGGTGCTTTGCCCTGCCCCAAGGGCACGACCCCCGCCGGTGCCAAGCAAAGCGCCGAGCTCGGCGGCCACGCCACAGCCACCGGCCGGGCTGGGGGGAGCGGCGGCCACCCCGTTCCCCGCTCACCTTCCCCTGGCGGCGGCGGCTCCGGCTCCAGCCCCGCGTCCCCACCGGGCCCCGGTTTTACTTCTCCGCCGCCGCCCCCGCAGAGGCCGGNTTGGGCACGTTCCAGCATGTCCAGATCTTTCTTGTAATAGGGCCTCCAGAACTGGACACATCAGGCAAGATCAACTGATGCAGAATCAGCTGCCAGCTATTCCAGATCTCTGCCCATCACCTTTTCTGGCTTGCTGTCACTGATACTTGCATCACCAGCCTGTTCACCTTCCATGATCGTTCCAGTGTCCATTTGCATAACTGTTTCCACGTTTGCCCAGTTATTTTTCCAGTAGTGCAAAATCTTGTGGTTTGAGCTGGATAAACTTTATATATGAAAACTTGAGAATTTCCTTGTGTTCTTTTTGCGCCCAAAGGGAGTCATAAATGCTGCTATGTTTTGAGGTAGGCACATTTGGGTCATTCGTGTTGGCTGGTTTTCATTTCTTTTCCGTTGCATGACAGAGAGGTTAGAAAATATGTGTAGCAGGGGAGTGATTTGAGCTGCAATTACAATTCCATTTGTATAAAAATAAATTCTAGTTTCTATAATACTGCTTTCTGCTTCCAGTTTCTACAATACTGCTTTAAAAAGAGGAAAACTTTAGAGGGAGCGCTAAAATAATATTACAATAACTGTTCTTTATCAGAGCAGCATTATGTTTCTGGGGAAAATGGTTTGCTTTTTTAATATTAGAAAAATCACATCTCTTGGGAGAAGGGACCAACGCCACCTGGCTCCAGCCTCCTTTCAGGGAGTTGTTGAGAGCAAGGTATCCCCTCAGCCTCCTTTTCTTCAGGCTGATCAACCCCAGGTCCCTCACCCGCTCCTCACCAGACTTGTGCTCTAGACTCTTCCCCAGCTTCACTGCTTCTCTTTGGACACGCTCCATGATGTTAACGTCCTTGAAAAATAGGATAGGCTAGAGAATTATGCTTTTGCAGAGCTTCTGCAATACAAGGAATGCTTTCAGATTCTGCTTACTCTTTATTCCTCTTGCTTCTTCATCTCTGTCCATTTTAGTAGTTGATAGCCGTTTCTTTTAGTTCCTTTTCTCACTCGACTTCAGCTCAGGCTTTTAATTTTAGCTTATATTGTTGGAGCGCGCTTGTAAGGCTTCAAGGTTTGAATTGATGCTCATGTCCAGTCAGCATCTTCATTTGCTTTAGTTCATCATCTCCAATGTATGTTGAGTCTGCTGGGAAAAAAATCATTCTGCCTCTTTCCAGCAACTATAGTTAAGGTGTTCAAGCAAATACTCCTGTGCTTGAGATGCCTTTTCAGGATAGGATTCTTGTCTTTTTGATGTAGGGAAATAACACACCCATCTATCCTGTTCCCTTCTTCAGATGTGCAATAAATATTTGTGGAGAAGCAGCCCAGGAAGAGAAAGAATTAATTTTCATTCAAAAACTAAATTTAATTTTCCAGTAAAAACAGGCAAATGTCTGTATTTCCTTAGATGCTACATAGAGGTTTAGGATGTTGAGGGGAAAGGTCATATAGGTATGGAAAGGTGTAAGAAGGAAAAATGAGGAATAAAAAAGAGCTTTCCTGGTGTTTGAAGTTCACAGACCTGGTTGCATTTAATGGCACATTGGATAGGTTACACAAAGTTCTCCCACTCCCACCAGTAACAACATCCCACAGCTTGTCAAAACACATTCTGCTTTGTAGCAAGTCTCAGTATCCTGCGATTTGTATCGGGAAGACAATGCTGCCTCTGTCCTCTTTCCCAAACAGACATTTAGGTTCGATCCACAGGGTTGCATTAGCTCTGTAAGCTCCCCCTATCCGCTGCCTGCTCACCTGGAGATCCCACGAGTACCCCACAGCCCGACTGCAAACACACGACGATGCAGGTATCGCCGGGCTGCGGGCAGCCTCAGCCACTAAACCAGTACAATACTGCGTGAATGTATCCACTCAGACTTGAAACTACATGGTGCTACACTTAACTAATGTTTGGGGGTTTTCTCTTTTTGAGAAACTTTTTCTTTTTTGTGTCGAAAGTCTTGGATGCAGCGTTCCCGAAAAATCTGAACCCTGAAGCAGATGTGTTTGTAGGAGTCCAATACCTGGTTTAATGGGATTATTTCTTTTTGCGTAGTCTCTCTAGAAGAATGGCCTAAGCAGTACATCATTAGCTAAAGCCAGACGGTTTCTCTTCTGACACCGTCTTGCGTGGAGTCCAACACGGGAAGGTGCCCACCAAGGGGTGAACTCTGCTAGGTCAACACCAACTCTGAGATTCTGCTGAGACTGGACTGTGAATCACTTAAAGGATAAAACCACAGACATAGACAACACTTGTGAAGCTCTCAGATGTATGTATGTACATACTTGTTTTAGGAACCAGGCAAATCCTAAGTAAATGATTTCCTTGGGGAGAATCTAGCTGTCACATTGTTATTATACGTAAGTTTTCTTCTTCAGTCTCTCTCTTTCAGGATATCCTCAAAGACACAGGGACATCTTCAAGAGGTTAATTGTTTTCTTCTGTCAAATCCGTAGAAACTTGTGAAATAAACTGGTTGAACACCCATTATTAGTCATCAGTGCCATTGGACATTGGGTTTTTTACTGTATTCTGTAAAAACGACGGAATCAACAGAAGCGTTCTAATCACTTTTACGACGTTTATCAAATCGCTCCAGTAAAGCCTTCCATATGCTGCCAGGGATTGTTTGGTGCTTGCTTATGAGAGCCTGGATGGCAGTCCTGGTCTGAAAAGAGAAAAGAAAGTTGCCTTCACAGACCTGCTTATGCAAAGAAGAACAGTATAGTCACTGGCTTCTTCTCAGAGGTTCGACAGGTAACGAGAAGTTCACACCTAAGATTTACTTTCAGAAAACGTTGTCTTTTATACTAGCTAGTTGTCCTAACAACACTTTCCTTAGAAAGGAAAAGAATGAAAAGATTGACTGCAGTTGAGATAGGCTCAAATTATTGAGATTTATCAAACCTGGACATTACTAAGTCAAAATAACCTTTAACACACGCAAACATTAAGCTTGTGGGATCTCCATCCCTGAAGGCATGAATCAAAAATGCTGCGTAAAGCCTGACTAACCTCATCTGATCTCATACCTGACCTTGCTGGGACCAGGAATTTGGAGTAGCAACCTCCATCTGTCCTTCCCAACACAAATTCTGCTGTAATTGTATCATATACAGCATGCACATAATAAGAGAATTCCTATCTAAACCCTGTTCATTTTCACTCTACACAAGATCCAAAAGCAACTTAATGAAGAGAATACATAAACTATTCTGTATTTCTATTACGGGTAAGAAATAATCTCCCTTAGCTTCTCCTCATGTATTTAAACTTGAAATAAGGGTAGCTACATGTTGCAGTGATCTACCTCAGAGTGATGGTAGAATATCACTGGAATCGAAGTTGGTTTGGGTTTTTTTTTAACTATTATGGGCCACAGAAGACCTGACCATACCCCCACTGAAGTGGATGGTCAAAGGTTTGACTCAGCAAAGCAAATCAGTGTCATGGGAAATCTGAATTTCAGTTTTGTGGGTACACAAAACACTGTTCCCAAAAATAGAAGGACATGGATAACCACAAGGACAGTCTTAGCAACAATATTGCTTCCAGCTTCCTAAGCCTGCTAAGACCAAACTCCCCAGCTTGCTGGGGCAGTTCCCTTCGAACAGACCAAACCTGTCTTTCTGGTTTCACTGCTGGGAAGCCCAGAACAGTCTGCACCGAGACCTTTAATAAAAGAAAAACAAGTAAGAAAAGCTAAACTTGCATTTTTCGGGGGCCAGCAACATGTTTTTACATCAGTGTTTCCTAACGAGTGTTTTGATCTGTGTATTCCTAGGCCATAGTAGGTTGTTGTTGGTTTTCTTTTTCATAAAGCCCTCCTTTCATCTTCCATGAAAAAAATTTTAAAAGTGCATTATCTGTAGAAATTATTATTTTGGAAGACACCTAAACCCTGGATCTATAGATGTTTTATGCTCCTGGGCACCAGTGATTTCACCAAGCTGTAGGTACTCAAAATATTTTTATATTTTAGATGAAAATTAATTTTTATCATTTTCCTTTTAGCAGCGAGACTGAAGCTCTTGTGGAATTTTTTTTTTCAGAGCCTTATATTATTTAGAGAAGATTCTCCAAGTTACTTGTTATAGGTGGAATTTATTTTCCTGGTTCCTGAAAACTGAACATAAAACATAGTTTACATCATTTCATTTACCAAAGCTATCAAAGGGGTGGGAGAAACAAAGTTAGTATCCCAAGATGACAAAGCTCACACATTCTGAAAGGATGAGGGCATCCAAATCAAGTATTACTATGTCAATACTTACTTGTAGGTGCCCATATGTTAAATAATCCTAGTGCTCAACGTCTATTTGTCTTTATTCAACCATAAAAAACCCTAGTTTCAAGTACATGTATAACAGAGGGCAAAGTATGTCGTTCAGTATTGCAAGGAGAGCCAATTTACCTTTTCAACTAATTCCTCTGGAGTTGTATTCGGATCATAAGGGATTGGCTCCCCAATGTACGTGCGGAATTTAACTGGAAGCCCTCCGTATGGAGGAGTAATGGGCAATCGAGTACTTTCATACAGCTGTCGTAAAAGTCCTGAAACAGTTTGAGAAGAAGATGTGAGATTACAGTTGTGGAAAACACAATCCAAACTTGAAATCCGGAAGACTTCTTACAAATGCATGCTTTATCTGGCAGTCAAGAAGAAATTACAGGATTTAGGTAACTGTCCACCAAAACGAAGCTCGACAGACCTAATAGGTCACTGAAATAAGGCTGCATTAAAAGAACCAAATCACACAGCACAAACCAGTTATACACCAGCCAGCTATTTCCATATTTGATATACCCCTCTGACCCACCACAAGCATGTTAGAGAATCCAAAGTAAGCAGAAGCCTGAAAAGCAAAAGCTAAGAGAAAAGTGAGAGAAATCTAAGAGGAGAAAACATTCCAAATACGTAAAATATATTTTAAAGCTCTTACTTCTTTCTTTAAACATCCTATATCCTTCCCGGATATTTTGAGTATACATTGGAATGATGGGCTGAGGAATAAATAAATAAAAAAACCAAAAAGGTGGAAATGTTATACCGTGTTTGAGTTTATATTCTAGTTAATGCAGCTAAGACAATTACTTGAGTACAGAGTATAACTATCAGTCAGTTAAGCAGCAAGCAAGGAATCTTGTTATAAAAAATAGACTCCAAAATAGATAAAAAAATCTATTTCTCAGCTCCCACAAACATTGTTTTAAAATCACCATCAATAGGGAAAATGACTGACATAGCATTAGAGGTTTTATCTTGTACGTTATATATTTACTGCAGTGTCGCTGACTGAAATGTCACATGAAGTTTTGGAGTTTCTCCAAAACTTTATATCGTGTGGTGAACAGGGAAGAATTCAGTTCGCGACATCTTAGAGACAAGTCTGGCTCAATCATGTTTGGCTTATCTCGTTGACCTGGACCATACGCTGCCTTCTGGAGGGCAGATCCTGAGGCAGTTACAGAACAAGTTCGCGTCGTTATTGTGATTAAGAGGACACTTGAGATACTTGGATTTGAAACAGTCGTGTCTTACAGCCTGAGGTGAGATTTCGTCATAGGTAAACTAACAGTGATTGTACCCATACGTACAATGACTTTTTTTACTTCTATTGTCCCTTTTCATTATTTTTTTAAACCATATTTTGAGCATGTTATTGGAATTAGTTGTCCAGAAGATAATGAAAGAGCACCTTTATGCTGGTAAGAATCACTAACACCGAACAGAAACCACACGATGAGATAAAAAAACCCCAAACAAGCAAGAAGAAGACCTAACCAGAGCCTAACAAAGAACTCCAAGTAATGGAAACCATTTAAAGGAAAAAAAACCCGACATATGACAAAAATATCAAACATACATAAAGTTGCAATAGTAAACCCTACAGAATGAGAAATTATGGCAATTATTAGAAATAAACTCTGAAAAAAATAATCAGTGTTGTCTTCTAAAAGCATATAACTACTGGACACTAAAAATACCACTTTTCAGTGGAGGACCTGCTGAACTTCCATGACATTATAAAAAGAATGGGAATGTCTATTCATATACCAAGTTGATTTTGCCTTGAAGTCATCTGTGGCAGCTTATGAACCCCCATGTGGTCATTTCGACTACTGGAAAGTGTGTATTGTTCTTTAGTTGATGGCTACACTGTAGGTAGAATAAATTCCAAAGAGGCACTTACAGTCCTGTCCTGTCTTCATCCAGGATCCTAATAAGTATTAGTAAAACATGTACGAATTGCTACATTACAAGCAAGTTCTGACAGTTCAGATGAGTTAATCCCCAGTCTTCAGTCAACCTACAAGACGGGGGCCAAAACTGGTTTGGCCAGTATTGAAAAGGATGCACCAAGAACAAAGAGCAACAATCAAACTTGGTATTTGTCAAAATACAGATTGCAGTTACTACTATGGGCCTAATTTTATATAAAAAATGGTATATAAGGTTAATATTGCCCCCTCTACTGTTAAATGCACAGCACTTCTTGGGGTTTTTGTGTTTAGTTATCTAAGGTGTGTCTGATCAAAGATTTCCAGAGAAATACCAAATATACCCAAAATTCAGTGGACACTGCAAGCTAATTACAGTGATGCCCATCATACTGGGATCCAGTCAGACTTCCCGATCATGAAAAAAAAATGTACAAATGAAGGAGTGCAATAATAAGTGATATGCGAGCCAGCAGCGCTGCAGAGGTGAGCTCAGGCTAGGAGGTGTCAAAGGAGAAAACACTCTCTCTGCCCTCCAGGTAACAGACAATCCTACGCAGTGTCTGTTTTACCAAGCACGTTATGCAAATGACCACAAGAACCTTTCACACTGCAAGAACCTTTTCCTCAATGAATAAGTGATTTGTTAAATAAATTTTTTTTAAAAAAAAAAAGTCACAAATCCTGTCGAGAGAAGCCATTTTAGGTACAGTCAAGAAAAAGCTACATAGTTCTGTAAAACTCTTGCTCCCTACAGATTAATGTGCTTGAGGAAAGTGGTGGGAAAAGGAAAGCAAAAAAATAATCTTTACTGTCGAACCTTTCCTTCTGTCTGGAAGATTTTTGAACAGACACTCCTGAACTGCATTTTATAATGAAGCACATATGCAATAAGCATAAACTGGGATGGGCAACATATAAAAACTCACCACTTTTGCATCTAAAGCGACCTGAGCAAAGCCTTTTCGATTTCCCCACAAGAGTTGATAACTTTCGTCACTGAAGAGTGCTTCTCTAACTCCACCTGGTGAGATGGACACCAAATATCCGTTCTTCAGTGCAACGAGACACTCCTCCCTCGTACCTGGCATAACACCCATCACTTCCAATAATAACTTAAGTCCTGCAACAAATAAGCAACAAATACATATTATTATTATTATACCAATGCATCACAAATGCTGCTGGCATGTAGGAACAAGATTACAGCTAAGTGAAAAAGCTAAAAGCTAGATATTTGGACTAAGGCAAATTTGTAAAACAGCTGCAGAGTAAATATTAGCAACATGACAAATATATGCCCGAATGTTACGAAGATGAACCAGCTTATCAAGAGCATCTCTATAAACTAATGCCTCCACATGCTATTTTCCATAATTATCAAAACACCTGCCAGGTAACTGAAACTTGTGCATTGCAGCTAGAAATCTGAAGATTAACATCTATTTCTCCCTCCTTCTTTTGCAATATTTTAATACAGAAAAACAAAATGAAAATTCAATACAAAAAAAGATTACTGTTAAAACAAATACCTGGGAAGCAATGCTTTTAGTGTTCTTCTAAACTACAACATTTAACATTTTTAAATTGTTGAGCATTTTGTGGTTAAATTGCAACCTAGGTGGAGGTAGAGGACAAACAGGTAACTGATAATTCTGCCATTTACTGGGCTCTTCTGCACTCGCAGCCCATTGCTGATAACCAGCACTAGGTCAATAATACAGTCCTATCCTACATTTTCTACTGAAGCATGACATTTCATCCCAACAGGACTATATAATGTCTATTTGGTAGGTTTGGGAGGGTCTATCAGTGGCTTTATGACCTTTCACTTAAAAGACAGGATATTATTACCTTGTTCACCCTTCTCCATCTACCAGCTTTTAGTTTAAAAGTCTAAAAGCAGGGTTTTAGTTCAAAAGCTCTCTTGAAAGTATAATAAACTTAAGCTTCACCAAAGCCACCAACAGGTTGAGCAAACCCAGGATGCTTAAATACGAGAGAACATGTTCTTACCTGGTAAACGAAAGACAAAATGATCAGCTACTGACAGACAAAGTCTTTTCTTCCAGAGAAACAGCCTAGACAAAAAGTAAAGGTAGTCCACAGGAATAGCCCCATGGTAATACACAAGAATGCCTGGTCCTTCTGGTATGTTTTCCACACCATGAAGCTCATAACCTGTTTGGGGTGAAAAGCAAGATGCTGACAATGAGAGCTGTAAATTATCTGGCAATCGAAAGAAAACAGCTTACTCGCCTTTGTCAACTGACTTTCAGAGAGTTGTGAAAGTCTCTGCAGTAGCATTCAAAAGATGTAAGTTCTGGATGGAACTTTTGGTTAATAGCAAAGAGAAAGCTCCTCAAATAAAACAGGTTATCGGTGGACTAATTTGTCGGTCAGTTTAATCACTAGATCAGATCTGAACCTGACATTTTCCCCAGTGAGGTGAGTAAATTAATCATTTCCCATTAGAAACTTATCCCAGTACAAAATACAATAATTTTTTTAAAGATTACTATACTGGTGTGAAACTTCATCGGCAGAACGAGCAGCAAACAAGCACTCCGGATGCTTTCCTGAAATATGGAAATATTAATCTCCATTCTGTGTCAGGTAGAATGAAAAGTTTGGGATTTTACATCATAAAAAGTTTCTCTGGTTGAGATGTGTAAGTCCAAACCAGAATCTGTAAGAATCCCCAAGAGAGAGTTCTCTCCATGGGAGTTAAACGTATTCACTTCACAGAGGAAGGGAATTTCCTCACAGAACTGGACACATGTACACTCTTAAATGTGGTATCTAATTATTTCTTTATCAATACAGCTCTTAAAATTATTTTCACTCGTCATAACGCCACAGAATTTTCGCCAACTAAAAATACACTAATTAGATTTCCAGCTAGTTGTTGTGTTTTGATCTTGTAAGTGGATTTTCAGCAGCTACTAATGGAAAAAATAAATCACGTCTCTCTTGCAGTTTGATTACTAAAACTAACGTTAACACTGCTCTTCACTCTCATACTATGTACAGAGAAGTGTACCTGCCTATCTTAAGACAAATTTACCCTACATAAACGAATTTCTCCCTTTCATTCTGCTTATTCTATATTGCACTCAGTCTTTGGGACAGAAACTTTTGGGTTAGATGCTATGCAAAGTATAATAAAGATCATTTCTTTGCATCCACTTGGAAGAAACAAAAAATAATAATCAAAACTTATGTGTATTTACTATTTCTTGTAATTCAAAGCTTCAGACAAGCCATGTCATACTTACCATGCCATATTCTTGCATATATATCCCAAAAGCTTGCTATAGTTTTCCTTGCCCTATTCCAACCATCACTCAAGGGACCTGTTTTTATCTCCCCGTTCCTCTGATATATTAAAAGCAAAATATTCGAAAGGTAAATGAAAAAGAGGATTGTTAAAGGCACTATAAAAATAACTAAGATTGCACTGATTGTCAGTGAGATGATGACCACGTGGAAAAGATACGTCTTGAGATACTCCACAAGAGTCCATTCTTCCAGTACGTAGGCAAGGCAGCTTAGGTCGGTCATTGGTATCTGTCCTGAAGCGCAGGATTCTTTTCTACCTATCATGTCCTGCATGGAGAATAAAAAAAACAACAACAAAACAACACAGCTCTAATTTCTCTAATCGTGGAAGTTTCTCAATTTAGGAAATAAGTTTTGTGTAGATATACCAGATGCCTCTTTTGGTATAGCACAAATACTTTGTCTGTTACCGTCATGCTAAGATAGCTGCTGCCAACTGCCATCCACTACTGCCTGTAGAGGGTAATGAGATTATCCTAGGTATTTAAGGATCTTTTTTATACAGCCAGGTAGTAGGGGCTGAGAGGATGAGGACTGGAGTCCAAGGAAGCCTCAGCATCCATGTAACATGGCTGATCAGATGATTTCTCTGTATAAAAACATTTACTAAGCATTTTAATAAAATCCTACTTTTTAGAAGCTCAGAAGAGGGTAAAGTGAGAAGTCTTTCCAGCAGCGTTAGCCAAGGAGGCTGCTACCAGAGGTCTGGGCTCTCCTAGTCCTCTGCAGCCTGGTCTCCAGCCTGGGCTTCTGGTCCCTCTCAGTTTGGCAGCAGCCATCAGTGAGGGAAAAAAAACAATGGAGTGAGGGGGAACAAACAGTGGAGCGAGCAGCTGAAGAGCCAGCAAGCAAAACCCGGGCAGCCATGGCTTCTGGCTGCTTCCCGAGGCCTGGAGGTGCCTGGGACAACATCTGGTACAGCTAGTAGCACTGGTAAGAGCATCTCTTGGCCCCTCATCCACACCGAAACATCCTTCTTTCAGATTTTCCAGCCCTGGGAAAGGCCAAGTGAGCTCCACAGCCCTCGTGATTTGTTTGCCACATGCAGCTCCCCAGTTAGTCCGTTCCTCCAGCTGACCCTGCCTGCGTGACAGCAGGTAGTGGTTTCTCTGTAATGTAAGAGCACTCAAGCATCCCTGCCTGGCTTTAAGATTCTTGAGCATTAGCCAGAGATTTAAACATTGCATCAGGTTCAGGAATACGCAACTGAACACAGCTTTTATTTGCCTCTCTATCAGGTTACCACTTGCTTAACGAGGAGAGTTTACTGTCCCGCCACCAGAGCAAGAGCCTACAAGAAACAAATCGCAATTGCCACAGTCAGTGCCAAGATCATAAAGTACAGCAAGTCCAGACTTCCCAGACTTTACGTCTTCAGCTGCGTACTTGTATGAGCAAACCTGGTACGTGCTACCAACTTCACTTTTGTTTTTCTTCTTTGAAGCCCCGGCCAGAATATAGGGGTGGACTGGTGTAAAGCACAGCTCCGTTCAGCATTCAGGCATCACAAGAAGTGGAGTGAACAGCAGAAACAAAAGGCAGCCACGAACAACCACCAGACTCTTAACATGTAGCAGAACAAGCAAGCCTCACAAGCCCTGTCGAGAAGTAATTCTAACAGCTATAAATTTGCTCTCGCACACTCCAATTAATTTTATCTCAAACCCTTCGAACTCTATGTTGAACACCAAAAAGGACTGTCGTGGTTTAACCAGCCGAGCCCCACAGACTCACTCCTGCCCTGCAGTGGGATGGGGAAGAGAATCAGAAGGGTAAAAGTGCAAGAAGTTGTGGGTTGAGATAAAGACAGTTTAGCAGGTAAAGCATGAGCTGAACTGATACTGAACTAGGAGCTCAAAGGAAGAAAGCACTGTATTAAATGATGTTCAGTGTGGCACAAACAAACGAAACCAATGTGACGAAGAATATCACGAGAATTAATATAAGACGTAAGAACTGACCAAGACGTAGGAAGATTTGGAAATTGTCACTGAAATGAGATTTTATCGATAACATGAAAGAAATAAAAGGAATAGTCTGCATGGTTTGGATATTAAAACTCCGCTTAGAAGGTGTTTAAGGACAAAGCTGATGGTGGGGTGCTACTCTAGAGTAAAGAAGTCATTAATTGTTTCAAGTCGCTGATAAGAGCAAGGACTACAAACCCTCAATGCCTGCGAAGCACACTGGGCTGACAGAGCCCAGGAGAAGGCCAGGGCTTCCCCCAGGCTACTGAACCACAAATACTGAGCAGTACTTGAAACAACTCCTTCAGTCTGCAACCACAGGGTGAAGGAAGCAAGTGGATTTTGCATCATTACAGGGGCTTCGGCCTGGGAACACAGCCTGCTACAGCCTGGAGCGAAACTGGCTTAAAAATTGCAGGAAATGTAGCAATGATAAACCCTCTATTATAGGGGAATTCATTTGGATGGATTTATCACTGACAGGAACCTGGTTATCAAGAAATTGTATAATCTACCAATGTTTTAAAGTTAACAAGTCCAGGTATCTTCTTGTACCTGAAGTTCTTTTAAAAACCACCTGAAACGCCCTCTGGCCTCCTGATAGTCATTTTTAGATAGTAATTTTTAGACATTTTTAGTCAATTTTAGATTCTTGAAAGACTAGGAAAAATCTGGAGGAGTGGAAGATATTTAAATTATTCCAAAGTCCCTAAATACAACTAGCTGGAGACTTGGCAGCCAGATAAATTGCTGGCAAGATTACTGAAAAACTGGTATGTGATGAAGGTAACTGATGCCAGTTATAATTTTGTGGGAAATGGACCTTACAAATAAATGCACCTCCATTCTTTGGGGAAATTCCAGGTTTAATAGCTTGTGCAGGTCTCATGCACACACATTTTTGCCAGGGGCTTGTCAAACAATCACTTGAAGCCATGTAAGGTCTATGGGGATTATGAAAGTGTATCACCAATGCCACTGAAGATTTTGGTTAAAAAAATAAAGCTCTTTAAAATGGAGTGCAAATGAAATGAATGATGGCATCAACTGACATGACAAAGAAGTATCCATCAGTGGTGGAATCCACATCAAATGAGACTTGAGTCTATGTCCTGCATTAGTAAGCATTTTCTAAAGAGCATAGCATTAAAGCACTTTTTAAAGTATTTTAAAAAACCCAAAAAACAACCGCACAAAACAGGTTCAGATTTGACTGAGGACATCTGAAAGCAGTTAGGTACATATGGAGCAAGTTCACTTTATGCCAGCTAGCTGGGTGAGTGGGCTACCAGCTGATCATTCCAGTGGAATTCAAGCCAGGGTGGAGAAAGAATAAATGACTGGCCGATTGAGCATAGCTTCTCCTGAAAGCTGGATGCTCAACTACGTTTCAGTTCTTGCTCCCACACTTCAATTGTACACTACCTCCAATATTTCGTAAGCAAAGGATGAACCCTGATCACTCCATCTTGACCCTGGACTTTGGACCATATCATTTAAGTCCAGTATGGTTAAGTGCAGCCCTCTGTACTGCCAGAGTAATATCAAAGTAATATCAGACTGAACTTCTGGCAGTCTACTGGTTCTGTCTCACTAGCCCCTTGCTGAGACACACAAGCACAATTTTGAAGCATCCTTTCTATCAAAAACGGTATAGGAAATTATTAGGTAACCATCTGAGTGACCATTGCAAGGCTATTACTAAAGATGTGCTTGATTATGCACTGGAAGACAATGCCAGAGTGTCACGGCAACATGTTTATTTAACAACTGCTCTGGTTTGCCCCAAGTCCAACATTTAAGAGAGAAATTTCTCTTTTGCTTTTATCAAAGCTGAGCCAAGAGCAGTTCCTATGTTCTTCAATACTGAATATCACATAAAATGTTAAGAAGTAGGAATAGTGTTTTGAGAACAAACATTTTTAAATCATCTATGTTTTTCTCATCTCATTCAGTGACGGTCTTGAAGCACTCCTGTTCTGGGGGATTTCATTGTTCTTGTAGAGAACAACATCTTTGTTGACATGGGAGATGTTTGTATGGGCTCCACCTATGAAGCATAGTGAATTCCAGAGTAATAGCCATATCTACAGTGTAAAATTACAGGTGATGTCAGAGGGAGAGAGAACTAATGGCTCCCTACTTAAATAGGAGCTCCCCCTCCAACAGAAGCCTCCTGTGCTACCAGTCCCTTGGGTTATTTGCTGAAGCATTAGTTGTTCCTAACGATAATCCTGTCAACACTATTATCCCAGGGAACGGAAGTGCAACAACAAAGCTGTCACCAGAGACCTGTGGCATCGAAATTAAAACCTCATAGTCAGCTTTCCACCATGACTGAAGCATAGGTAGTCTTGGTCGTGCTGCCCATCAGTCCGTTTTTGGCACTAGGCTTACCAGAGCACAGTAGGAAGGCGAGAGTCAAGCAGCTGGAGACATCCAGACAATTTTTTGACACCTGCTTTCTTGTGGCAGGCTCCTACTTTCTCTTCTATCGCAGTTAACTGCTCCATTTCTCGTGGGGAGGAATCTCACAGTTACAACTCCGCATCTTGCCTTCCAATGTACATGAAAATCCAATTTTACATTTCCCAGCCTTTTTTTGTGGCAGCTCCATGGAAAATAACTCTTTTTGCTGATCTCACGCTGCCACCACCCACTTTAATCACCTCCATAACCCCCACCTATCTTGCACCCTGCCATATTTCCCCACCCTTTTGGGTTATTATCATTACCTGCAAACATCGTTCAGGTTTCCAAATGTCACTACTGCAAATCACAGAATGTCTGGGATTGGAAGGGACCTTAAAAGATCATCTAGTCCAATCTCCCCCCTTGCCAGAGCAGGATCACCTACATCAAGTCACACAGGAACTCGTCCAGGAGGGTTTTAAACATCTCTGAAGAAGGAGACTCCACAACCCCCCTGCGCAGCCTGTGCCAGGCTCTGGCACCCTCACTGGAGAGAAGTTTTTTCTCATATTTAAGTGGAACCTCCTGTGTCCCAGCTTACACCCGTTGCCCCTTGTCCTATCATTGNCTCACCTGCCCGCGGCCGCCACAAGGAGCTCGGGGCCGTGGCCCCGGCCCGGGATAAACGCGGCGCCGCCCCCGCGGCCAGGCCCGAGGAGGGCGGAGCTGAGCGCGGCAGCACAGCTCTGCGTTCCGCACCCACAAAGCTCCGTTTGTAATTCTTCAACGGTAAAACAAATGAAAAAACCCCACCGAACAAACCAACCCCATGAGGCGGGCTTCGCTGGGTCCACTTCGCCACTGCGAAGGGAGGGGGACAGGCGACAGCATCATAGAATCCATCATAGAACCGTCAGTGTTGGAAGGGACCTCAAAGATCATCTAATTCCGACCCCCCTCATCTAGTTCCAACACCTCCCACTAGAGCAGGTTGCTCAGACCCCCATCCAGCCTGGCCTTAAAGGCTTCCAGGGATGGGGCTTCTACCATCTCCATGGGCAACCTCTGCCAGTGTCTCACCACCCTCATGGGGAAGAACTTCTTCCTAACATCCAAGCTGAATGTACCCAGCTCTAGTTTTGATCCATTCCCCCTAGTCCTGCCACTACCAGGCATCCTGAAAAGTCCCTCCCCAGCTTTCTTGTAGGCCCCCTTAAGATACTGGAAGTCCCCAATAAGGTCTCCTCAGAGCCTTCTCTTCTCCAGCCTTGAATAACCCCACCTCTCTCTGTCTGTCTTCACGGGAGAGGCGCTCCAGCCCTCAGATCATCCTCATGGCCCTTCTTCGGACACACTCCAGCATGTCCATATCTTTCTTGTAATAGGGGCTCCAGAATTGGACGCAGTACTTCTCTGCCCCTCAGTTCTCCTCCAAGGCACCCAGGGGAGCAGCCGGTCCTGGTGCCCCTCACTGAGGTCTCCCCATCTGCCCCTTCAGTTTGTGGGTCTCGAGGGAGAGTTGCTCTGGCAGAAGAACCGGGCTGAAGGGTGCCCTCCCAGCCATGGCTGCAAGCAGGGTGGAAGTCTGCTGCTCAGCGTGAAGGGATGAAGCTGCTTCCATGTCTCCCGTCCAGCTGCTGCGAGATTCCGGGTAGCTCAGTGCAGAGATCCTGCAGGAGGATGGAATCCAAAACAGCTGCAGGGAGCAGATTTCGCTATCAGCACCACTTCCCACCCAGGCTCCATTGCTGGTCAGGAGGCAGGAGTGACCCACTCGCTGCTTGGAAGAACGAAGCATGTTCAGTAACAATGGTTCTTCACTAGGATTTATTCCCAAAGTGGATTTTTCAACAGCCCAACTCTGGCTCCCTACTCCTACCCTAACTCTTCCACATATCTGGGGTATGGTGTCCAGTTCTGAGCTTCTCAGAGAGGAAGGAATCATAGAATCATAGACTCATTGAGGTTGGAAAAGACCCTTGGGATCATTGAGTCCAATCATCAACCCTACTCTGCAAAGTTCACCCCTAAAACTACTGGAGAGAGTCTGGAGGAGGCTACAAACATGCTGAGGAGACTGGAGCATCTCTATGCTGAGAAAAGGCTGAGAGCCCTGGGGCTGTTCAGATGGAGAAGACTGAGAGAGGATGTGATCAATACTTATCAATAGCTAAAGGGCATGGGCAAGAGGTTGGGGCCAGACTCTGCTCAGTGGTGCCCAACGACAGAAGGAGTAACAGACACAAACGGGAACCCAGGAGGTTCCATCTGAACATGAGGAGAAACTTCTTTGCTATGAGGGTGGCAGAGCCTGGACCAGGCTGCCCAGAGAGGTTGTGGAATCTCCTTCTCTGCAGAGATTCCAAACACGCCTGGACACTGCGATGCTGGGCACTCTGCTCTGGGTGACCCTGCTGGAGCAGGACTTTGGACTAGATGATCTCCAGAGGCACCTTCCAGCCCCTACCAGTCTGTGATTCTGTGATATTGAAAAATGCATTGGAATAAAGAATATTGAATAACTTTGTATAATAAAATATTTGCATTGCTGTCTTTGCTCTTCCTTCCTTCTCTTTTTTTTTTTTTTTTTTTTTCTCTTTAGAATCATCTTGAAGAAGAGGAGTAGTATGAGGCTTTTTCAGAGTATTTTTAGGAATCTGTTACGGGCCTCCAGCAGCACATTCAGATATGAAAGGAGACTTCTGGTGATGGATAAAAGTACTCTGAGGAATTCGTGTCATTGCATGAAATCAGAATTCAGGCATTTGAATCTCAGAGGGTGGGAAAAGATATTAAAGAGATGCAAAATACCAACAGTCTGGAATTTCTACATGAAATAAAGGGCAAAAAGTGTATAAAGAAGGTTCCAAAATAATTGTACAAATACCTAGTGTAGAATGATTATTATTATAAGTATAAAAATTCAGTGAGAAATGGAGCAAAAGGAACTGATTAGTGTAATAAACTGTGCCTTGTGCATCACAAATATGTTAAAATAGTGAGGTAAAAAAATCAGTCAAGATTTTCTACCTTCAGATTGAAAAAACCCAGCAATCAATGGAGGTGAGATGGAAATAAAAAGTTATTATGGCCGAAAAAGTACTTTAGTTTTGAATAATGGCAATGGGAGGGAGCATTGGCAGATTGATGAAAAAGATGAAGGACCAGAAATCACAAAATTGGAAAGAAAAATCCAGATTCACAAATTTTAAGGCTAGAACCACTTGGGTTTTTCAGTCTGTACAAGAACTATATCCAGCAGATGAAATGGTAGGCCCAATGGTAAGGATTTTGTAGTAGCTTCATGAAGTTAAGAATCCCTGGCAACTGAAGAATAGTAAATTTCAAGGTGTGGAGAAATGGTAAATTCAGGTTTCATTTTCTAACTTTAAATCCTGCCAGGCAATCCCGCCAGTGGCATGAAGCTATGGAAGGGGTAAGTATAATCTTAGGGTTTATCTGACAAGAATTCCTGGTAGGATTAATGAAGAGTCACAGCCAGCGTAGAAAGCATTACTGAAGCCTTCTTTGAAATACTGTCTTTAATTATATTTCCTTCTTGTTTGTACACATTAATTCAGATTGAAACAAGAAAGGAAGTGTCCAAAGGATGACAGAGATGCAGAAGTTTGTTTTGGGAGAATAAGACAGAGGCATGTGGCTTTTTTTTTTTTAACCTAGCAAAATGAAATTTCAAACAGGATATAACTGTTGCTGTTAAATAATTTGTGGAGTAAGAAAGGAGAAAAGTAACTCAGTGAAAGCACAGAATAAGTGAGTGTTGTTGGCCAGTCTACAACTTCAGCATGTTTTATATCCAGATAAGAGTTCTAGCAAGAAAATAGAGATCTCCACTCTACTGAAATTCATACCAATTTCCTTCTCTCCCTGTCTTTCTTATCTAATCTCAGTCTGCATTATTCTTACTCTCTATGCTTTTTTTCCCCAAACACTACTTCTTAGGCTGAGATTCTCTCTCCTTTCCACTTTTCTTTTCTCTTCTCAATATTAATCCATCTCATTTGAACACCTCACTTGCCTCCATGACCTTGGTTCCTAGTTTCTTTGCCCAGTTTATCACAATGTCACCAATGAAATCTTCCCTCTCTCATACAGAGAGGACAGTCTACGCAGATACCTGGTTATTAAAAGGGGATGCTATTTTTGAACATGTATACTGCATTTTTTGTTTCATACTAGGTCAGTCTAGATGCAGGTCAGAAGTATAACTGGTCATTTCCCTCTGTTCACTCCACAGAATTATAGAATCATTAAGGCTGGAAAGAACCTATAGGATCATCAAGTCCAACCTTCTACCTAACACCTCCATGGCCACTAGACCATGTTCTGACTCTTCAGCCTTCATATCAATGGCTGGAAGCTCCATAAGCAGCCGGTAAATAACCAAGAATCATAGAATACCAGGTTGGAAGGGACCTCAAGGATCATCTACTCCAACCTTTCAAGGTTAAAAAATATAGTTTAAATGAGCTGGCCCAGCACCCTGTCAAGCTGAATCTTAAATCTGTCCTATGTCATGTCACCACCTGCTGTCAGAAAGTTCAGAGAAAAGGGAGGGAAAACCTAATTCATCCCAAATCACACTGAGAAGTTCAGAAATGCTTGCAGTGGTTACACGCTGTTTTCTGGGTTGCAACACTTGCACGGTACCTCAGCAAAAAACCACTTACATAGTTTCTCTGATAACTCAGCATCATTCTGGGCAGAACAAACCAAGCCCAGTACTGGTGTGAGCAGTTAAAATACTAGTGATGACCGTAACTGTACATCTTCTAGCAGGACAGAAGTGTGTTTCATATACCTGCCCTGTGCTGATGTTACTGACAGACACATATGCAAATTATACAGCTATTAACTCTTACGTGCATCTGGATACAGGATTATTTTATAAAATCATGTACATATAGACACAGAAAACGATGGCCTCGTCTCATTAGACACTTACATAGAGTCGTACAGCTTGTATCGTGGCTGGACTACAATGAGAACTGAGGTCTCCACTTCAGAGCAGTCTAATGGGTGGTCCCAAATGATTTTGCACTACTTAAAGCATCATGAACCGTATTCGGCATCGAATCTCAAAATAAACATTGTAATATAATTCAGGTGCTGATTATCAAGAGGTTAGGCAGCCTCGCTCTGGTTATTACTTCAGTTAAATACTGTAATAACAGCATTCTTTCTATTGCAAGCACTTGAGTGGGTGTTTATGTAGCAATTGCCTAAGTGGATAGAATTTACATGGATGAAAATGAAGTACATGAGCTGCAATATCGAGTGTGGGTGACGTGCCTCCTTTATACACCCTTTCAGCTTGCCCACGCAGAATGTACACACCAAACAAGTTAGCCTTTAGAAGGGCTGAAGGGTCATAAAACCTCTGAAGAGCATGGGTTTGGCTGATCTAGCTTTATGCTACAGAAATTTAAGAGAAAGATGCTGAACAAGACACTCATTGGGTTTGTGAAGTTTTCTTTCCTAACATCTTCTCGTGTACTACCAAGTAATTTTCATCTGGACATTTATGAAACTTCCAAATACTCTGCCTAAAATGGGAATTCTGTAAGTGTTTTCTCCTGCATCATTAAGAAAGGGCTTTACAAACTCCCATCTTGACTAAACCACAGCAGATAGAGAAGGTTAAAGCCTGTTTGATTTTTTTGAGAATCTGAATTCTTTTCACAGGGGAATATATTTAAAGACAAATGAAAATATAGAGTAACTTCACTTCAGATTGTAGGAGTGTTTCATCCTTAAATAAAACCAGAAAACCCAGCCAGAAATGTGACAAACCTCACTTGTGGGTTGATGAGAAGTCAGAAGTTGTAGCCAAGTTCCTTACTTGGTCAGTTTTTCTTATGATGTGAAATGCAACAGATCAATGCCTGCCTAACATGCTCGGTCCAGTGTCTCTAAGGCATTTGAACCATCTACTCACACAGATAATGGCAAAACATTTGGACTATTTTATATTTTCATGGATTTTAGACCAGGTTTTACCATCATTGTCTGAATTCAACCACATCTGATGGACTTCACCATAGAAGAGCAGTGACAATGATCTCTGGTCTCACTCCACAGACAAAAATGTTGCCCAATTGTTCTCTTCAAGGAAGCAGAGGAGCAACATTCTATGGCCAAAGCAGGACTGGAAGGGATCAGGTGACCTCAAGAGGTGATCGGGTCCATTATCTTGCTTAAAGCAGTGCCTCCTATGCCCATGTCTTCATAGATGTTTGTCTGTGTTGGTCTGAAAAAAAAATCTAGTGATAGAGATTACCCCACAACACTACAACATTATTATTACTATTATTATTATTTTGTTAAGAGTCTTCTGTAAAGCAAACTGATGTTTCAGAAGATAGAGGTCTTTTGGGTGGGATTGAAAAAATTAAAATATTTCAATACTCCATTAAAATCAGTGTAATCACAGATACACATCCATTTTCTTTGTTGAAATTTTAGATGTTCAATTCCTCGAACACGAAAAAAAGAAAAAAAGGAGCTCTTCATGAGTATGTAAAATGAAGTAATCTTTGCTATAAGGCAATAATAAATCACAATTTCAAGTAATTTCACAAATGCAGTGCTATTAACTGCAAGGAACCTGAAAAATGGCAAAGATATTAAGCTTATGTTTTAGTAATGAGAAAGTGAACTCAAACCATCATACTTTCTTAATTAGACTTCTTTAAACCATTTTTCTACCCTGCATGTCACTCAACTCCCTCTTCCTTTCAGAAAAAAAAGTACCAAAGCTCTTCTTGAACTCAGTTCTTTTTTTCCTAGATTTTCAATTTCCAGATATTCAGTCATCAGCCACATTTTGCCCCTGATCAAACTGGGATTTTTCAAGACCTCATTGACTAGTAAGGAATTAAATGACTGATTTACAACCCAGTGACTTATTCTATCTTTGATTTACTAAGGTTACATTTTTAGCTGCTTACTACTCATTTATCTCTAGGGCTTTGTCATTGTGTTAGAAACAGGTCTTACAGGGATTATGTAAAAATGGGCTTTAAAAAGGTGCTGAGGGACATGGATTAGTGGTGGGATTGGCAGTGCTGGGTTAATGGTTGGACTTGATCTTAAAGATCTTTTCCAACCAAAATGATTCTATGATTCTATGAATCATCCTTCTTCTCATATTTTCTTCTGAGGGTATTCTGTAAAAAGTACTGCTTCCACCTGTGTGAGGACTGAAATTATTTCCTTCTCCTGTCTGGATAACCAGAGGTTTTTTTCCAGAGTTCATGAAGTGATTTCCTGGAAGATATTTCTGGATAAGGAGTCTGAGCCACAGAACAGTCTGTTCAAGTCATCGACCAGGAGGAGCTAAGATAGTGTTTCCAGTTAAGGAACTACTCTTGATCCGGGCAAAGAACTTCATCTGATCTAGTTTTGTTTCAAGGTAAGAAATACTGGCCAGAGGTATTCTCATCACCGATTACCAGCTTTGCCTTTGCGAACATTATGGAATCTTAGTCAACCTGATATGCTCTTGCATGTCATGATTAAAATTGTACTTGATAATATTCCCAGAAATTTTATTCTGGATGAAACAGAAAGAAGAATTAAGTAAAGTGGTTTTCATCTGAAATGTCACTCTTTTTCAGGGAGAAATCCCAGGAGTTTGCTTTTTTTCTTGCCAAATGGTTAGCATGGAACTCTGTGGTGCTCTTCCATCCCAACCCATGGATGCCTGACGGAGTGGCTCAAATGGTTCCTCATCTGCATTCATAGAATGTTTATTCTTTCCTAGTGAACAAAGTGCTCACTAACTATAAAAATGGATCCATGAAAACTAATTGACAAAATAAGCCAGTTTATCAGCCTCATGTGTTCTTAGACCTTTCTATCCGCTCTTTTTTTGTTTTTTTAATCATCCTGAAGTCTCTCTTAAAATTGAAGAAGTCTACCATTTTTTTAGGTCAGTCAAGAATGATATCATCTGGTAGTACACCTCGTAGTTAACTTAGGCCACTGTGTAGCATTTCTGTATTTCAATATTTCCACAAACACATGTATTTCAATATTTTCAAATCTAATGATACACAGCTTTTTAAAAGAAATGACCAACTTGTTCCCATCTGTAAAAGATTAGATGTGAAGAAGAAATTCTTCACCATGAGGGTGGTGAGACATTGGAACAGGTTGCCCAGAGGAGCTGTGGATGTCCTCTCCCTGGAAGTGCTCCAGGACAGGTTGAATGGGGCTCTCAGCAACCTGGTCAAGTGGGAGGTGTTCCTGCCCATGGCAGTGGGGTTGGAACTCAATGATCTTTAAGGTCCCTTCCAATCTAAACCATTCTATGATTCTATGAACTACAGAGCAGATTGCATCAAGGCATGTTATGACACTGTGTTAAAATGGATGGAATTATCCTCTGTCATCATAGCCCACGCCACCAGAGTTCAAGCTCCATCTGCAGCTTCAGTGTACTGAGGATGTGTACAGCCATTTTCACATTGCCCATGCCCATCCATATCTGCATCCACACTGCTTACGACCACCTTCCTGCCACTACTGAGCCCTCCAGAAGGACTTCCACTAATGATAAAGTTTTCCAAATTTCTTATTTGCCTCAAGGACTATGAAACCCATCACTCAGTAATTGTTAAGAGCTCCTGAAGGCTTCCCCTGAAGTTAAAATGCATATAAGCAGCCAATTGAAAGTAAAAAAGGAAGGGGCTTCCTGAGCTGCAGTTCTTTGAAGTGTGTTGCCTTTACAGATATTTACTTCTTGCTTTTCTGCCTTTCTCTTCCAGAATCTGCAAAGAACACAGATTCTGGGATTTGGGCATCAGGAGTGAGTGGGTGACACCAGACATTTTCTGTCCCACGCACTCATGGGGTAGGCACAAAGGGAGCAGGAGGGATCATGACTTCCATACTCACTGTAAGACCGAAAACTCTTCAAGCTCTGAAGACCGGTCACACCATTGTGGAAACTTAGCCCTAGCTCACGGACCTTTGATGGACAAGGAAAAGTTTGTTGAACCCTAAGGAGTGAACTAATTC
>WEIS01076481.1:24231-38447 GCA_013389965.1 Todus mexicanus | reverse complement strand
TAAAGCATTTAGCATGTTCTAGACACTGTCTTTGAAACCATTTCACCCGTGACCCATGAAAAGCTGAAATACAGTGCTGTAACCAATTGCAAGGCTATGGACCTCAGATTGGTTAAAAATGAGCCAAGATAGAGATGTCTGACAGACAGAAATATAGCTGGCTAATCTTGCATTCAGATAATGAGCTAAAAGAACCCAATATTGTTGTAAAAAAAGGAAAAATGTCTATCAAAGTCCAAGTGTGCTAATTATCAAGAATTTAATGGAAACTCACTTCCTTACAATTGTATGTTAAGAAATGAGACAGTTGAATATTTAAATACCAGATCTCCCGGGGTGGCGGAATTAAAAAAAGAGAAAAAGATTGTTTTCTTCATAAAAAAATCTCTTTGGAAAAATTAGTTCCTACTATGTGAGCTCATATCACATGGATATAAGGCAGTGTAGCTGTTCATCTCGAGAATGGATGGTGATGCTTCTAATAGAGATCTGCAGCCAGGTCCATCCTCCTATAATATCCTAATTAAAGAGTTGCCATTCATGCAAGAGAGACAGAATGGTTGAAGAGACACAACAGATAACATGACAAGCTAGGCTAGGCCAGCTGACACGTACTCAGTGAGTCAAGTCTAAGAGAAAAGTGAAAGCCTGAACGCTAGCAAAGTGATTAGAGAGAGAGAACTTCCCCTTGCTCCAGGATGTGTGTTGACAGTGTAGGCTACTCTGACTTAACTAACTGCCAGAGAACATAAGGAGACGAGCTTTCCTTTTATTCATTTTTTTTATTGCTACGTAAAGTGCTAAATAAAGGGCATTTGGTTCAGTCCTGGATGAGTTCTTCAGAAATTGTGACTGATCAGGCTTTTGCACTAACAGCTACAGATCACCTTGGAGCTCTGCAAGAAGAGCAAGCAGACAGATGAAGATCACATTGCTCAAGGAATTAGCTGTCATCATAACGATATTTCTGAATACAGTAACAGTTGGCTAAGTCTGCAAAGCTTGTCAAAGCTACTGTCAGAAAACACTCACTAAGTCTTAAACAGAGAGATTAACTCAGAAAGAAAGGATTCCAAAAAGAATCACCCTCATTTGCTGAATTGTTGTTTGTCATTGTAAAGCTTCAAGATTCATAAACATACAGTATTACAAACTCACAAGGTACCGTGGTGTAAGCAGCTATTCAGTAATTGTCAAGTTCTGCTTTGTGGGTGCTGGTTATCAGTGGGAAAAGCAAAGTAAGGTAAACACAAATCCCGTAATCCTATTTCACTAGTAAGAAAAATCAATCAAACTACCTCACGTTGAATAAGCATACACGTACAAGAATCTATTCTAGTTTGGTGGACACAGATGAGCTTGATCATGAATCAACCTTGGTTCATATTTAGTGTTCCCTGGATATGCTGCCTTTGCCTGCCTGTACCTGCCCTGTGGCTGTGTAAGAAAGATGCTCCAGTAGCAGGAAACAACAGAACTTGCATTAAACAAAAAAAAAAAGAAAGAAACCCAAACACTAATAGTTCTCCCCACCCTATCACTGGCCAAAGGCTTTCCTAAAAGCTCAGAAAGACTACTGACGCAGGTAAACAGAACATCAATCGCATGAGAAGCCTTGTGTGGAGTAGCAAGCTTTACAAGAAGCGTAAGAGAACATCTAGGAATCTTAGACTAACAATTCTCATCCCTAACTGTTACCGCTCACAAAATATGATTTGCTAGGACAAACATCAACTAACAGTTTGTGTTAAGTTTCTGTTCATTTGGACAGTTTTAAACCAGCTTTTAACTGCTCACTTCTGTATGTAAGGATGTGACCACCTTGGGCTTCATGATATTTAGACAACTACATAGAGTTTTTGGTCTGAGATCAAAGAAAGGGGTTGAACAAGAAGGCCATGAACATGAGTGATTAGTAAGTGCTGATGTCCTCAGAAGCAGCTGCCCTGGGATATAAGGCACCAGAGAGGGAAAACAGCAACTAAGACAGAAGCATTAAGATGAGTACATCTAAAGCCTCAGTCACAAACATCTCCAGCTGGTTCCTAGAATTAAACAGAGGATTTAATTGACACTATAGAAGCAACTGCATTAATTCTTATTTTCAAGGACAGTGATAAACCTTCCATTTCCCAAATAGCAAGGATATTAAACAGAGTATCTCACTGTCTTTATATGGGAGCCAGGACTGTGACTACAGAATAACAAGTCCCATACCTGATAAGGAAACAGGACAAAGTCCTGGTTTAGATCTGCTCACTCCTTCTCCCAAGCTCAGGTAGACTCCATTTTCTCGCTGCTTACCTTTAGGCTGTACTCACCTAAACCACTCCTCCTCTTCTAATCCTGCTATGCTCTCTTTTGCAGGAGATCAGTGCTGGGGCTGACTTGGGATTGCACTGTGGGGTGCGAACAATTCCCACTGCGACTGAACTGCTGGGACATGTATGGGGATGGTACAAAACAGGGTTGTTTTTTTCTTCCTAAGGCTGCAGCAGATCTTTGGGATAGCAATACTTTCTGTGAATTATGCTAAAGGTAGGGGAGTAACTATGAACTTATTATGAAAAAACCCCACAAAACCCCAAGAAGAAACCACAAATACAATGGTCTTTCAAATACAATCGAATGACAAAATCCGAACAGCAGTGAATAGCCGGTATTTGGGAAGAAAAAAAAAGAAGCAATTTATAAGCCCTAAATTCGAGTGTGAGGGAACAGACATTACACTGCTACACAAACATTTAAGAAAGGAAGGAAAGATGAGAGAATACAGCAGAACTGCAGAGAGATGTATGCTATCAGAACTGCACACACTGAAATCCACCGTGTTTCGACAGCTCAGCTTTTTGAAAAGGGATCTGAATGTCTGAGAGGACTTCAGGATCCAACTAAGTTTAGGATAGTGGTTTGGATGGAGAGGAATCCTGAATACTAACATTGGACTTCTAGCAATATCCTTAAATCTGAGGCCCTGGTTACATATCATTCTCTAGTACCAAAGCTCCTGGTGGTAAAAGAGCACCGAAAAATTTAAACTGTATCTACCACATCCTGGTGCTTTCCACGATCAATGTGGCACTAATGGTATTTCAGTCCCTTTCATCACAGCCCAGTCTTAACGTATTTAAATATGGAGGGACACAAGGTTTCTAACAAGTGCTGAAAACATAAACAAGGTAGAGATATTTTTTAAAAATAAAAGGAAAAAGAGCAAGGGAACATGGCCAGGTTTCAAAGGTCACTTTAGAGATTTTATTTCTTAAGTTGTTCAGCACGCTGCTCTTGCTTAGGGTGGCAGGGATAATGACATATGTGAGGGGACACATAATTATCATTTTGGATCAGAGGTGAAGACAACTCCCCACTTGTTAATTTGCAGAGTTGCCAGAAAGACCAGTATTTCAGGAGATGAGAGTTTCCCTTACAGTCCCCCCCTCAGACAGCTAAAAAGCCTGCCGGTTCTTCCAGGGGCTCTCACACTGAATGCCAACATCAGCTTGCTCCCTCAGCCCCTCCTCCTCTTCGAGTGATTTGGAAAAAGTAGGGAAAAAAAGAACCTTAGAAAGGAGACTCCGGAAAGAAAATGCTGGCTCTAAATGTTGCATGCAGTGCAAATGCAGGGACAGACACTCCTGTGTGCCTGCCTTCCCAGGAAAGGCTTTAGCTAGGGGATCTTGCGGTCAGGGGAGATTTGCAGGAGTAAGAAACACAGACCTGTGTGTCCTTATCTACACGTAAAGTTGATGTGATGCCTGGTAATGTTGTGCTGGACTGGATCACAGATGCATTCAAGTGGCAGAGTGTAGGCTTTGGTAAAGAAAACGGTAGGTGTTCTATCAGTAAGGAAAGCTCCGGGAGCCCATGAGAAGGTTGGCCATGTTCTAGCCGGAGACCAGATGGCTTCTCTCCACCCAAATATTCTCCTCTTTATCCCTTGTGTGATTGCTGTGTCTCCACAGGCCACGCACGTGTCAGAATGAACCTTCTGCCTTTTTAGCAGCTAAGAAAGACGGCTTTGCTTTCATCCTTCAGCACAAATTCCAAAGGGAGACAGGCAAAAGGGAGGTGCAGGGAGAGACAACATTTTGACAGTATGCAATAATAGAAAAATGACAGAAGCCACAGACAGAGGAGCAAAGAGGCTCCCTGCTTCCCATGCACAATGATAGATGAAAGGGAATGGATGACGGATCAGGCAGCAGGCAGACTGCATGCAGAACAGACAGAGTACAGCGCTGCTCCTCTGGGACCACCAAGTTTTGATGAGTATTCCTGCAGTTGCTACATCAGTCCCATGCTTTTCCTGAATCCTTAGCTAGCACAGATGAGGATAGTTGCACTTTTTCTGATGTTACTGTAAAGGATAGCAATCTAGCTTTAAATTATTTACGCCGTGACTCTGCGACTGTTACTTCACTTGGGCCAGAACTGATGTTCTGGAGAAAGCAATCCCACTGCCTCCCTCACAAAGTGGGTCATTAATTAAGGATCTTCCACTCTCCAGATTGTACCTGCAAAGTGGACAAGTTATTTTGCTGCAAGGCAATATTCAACACAGTGACCCACTAAACCTGTTTAGCCAGAGCAGACTTAGTAGCAGTTGGAACTTAGAAATGGAGCAAGACCTCCAAAGACTTCGGGGGTGGCAGAAATTCTAGTTTCTGACAGCTGAGATTCACGGCTCCACAAACATTTAACAGCTGCACAGTAACTTCTATGAAACAGCACCGAAAATGTGAAATAGCAGTTGAGAGATCCAGTTCAGCTCTCAGGAGACAGCACCCACATCTCATTACTCTTCATCTCATGTGGTCATTCAATAGTCTCTCACTGGTAGCTGACATTTCAGAAGAAAAGTCAAGGCTGAAACCAGCCTACTTCTCCTCACACTTAAGGAAACCCTTCACTATGAAGGAAGGGCAGAAAAGCGCGGGGCTGGTGCAAGCAGATGCACCTACTGTGTGCGCTGCCGCTATCCCTGCTGTACCACTGCATTTTTGGCAGGGCAGTTCCTTCTGCCTCAAAACATCCCTGTGCTGTTCTGGAAAGAGGATATGGAAAGAAGCTTTTAGGGCTGACAAAGGATCATGTGAGGGCTAGTTATCCCACCAGGGATTGCTCATTCATTCTTAACCCAGTTAACCAGCCGCTCTCTGGAAGTGTCTCTCAACTGCCCAAACTCATCCTTCCTACCAAATGTGCCGTCCCTAGAGCACTTCCCCTTTCCCTGCCTCCCACTCTACTGTGAGCATTATCGCTGTTCTCTCCAATGCTTGTGACCTTAGGCTTCACTAACTTCTCCTCATCTTCTACTCCATATTCATACTGTTACCAGTCTTTTTTCCTGACGGGAAACAGCGTCGCAGCCAGAGCCTTCTGTCACAATAAACGCTGTTTTCTGAAGCCCCGTGGGAAAGATGGGATCGTTACATGCCAGGACACGTGCTCAGTCCATCATTATGCAAGTCAGTGCTGGAGCCATTTTGTTTCAATTTGCTTCTCTTCAGGGCCCAAGGATCTGCTCACTCATTACATTAAACGAGGTGGTTTCCCAGCTTGAAAGTGCATTTTTAAAAATCTTACACTGCTTAATGATTCTTTTTGTTAATTTCAAATAGATTTTTAGAATCATTCTTTCTGCTGGTAAAGGACCCACAGCAGTGGAAACTTCTCCTTCTGCTCCATGTAATGCATTCTTAATGACTTGAATATTTATCTAGAGAAATGTCTCTCTCCATAGGTGAGATATATTTCATGCTCCTGATTAACAACAGAACTTCACTCAGCACAGCAACTGTGCAAACTTTTCCTTACAGGGAGTGATGAATTAGAGACGTTGTGTAAAGCAAAAGAACACCTGAAATTCAAACCCATACTGACAGTTTTGCAACAGGTATCGCAGGTGTCAGGTCTACTCCTCACGACCTAGCTGCAAGGGAAATAAAATCTCAGAGATCACTTCTTAAAGGTTGCCAACCATGAGTTTGTTCAGTCTGCTGATGCATACTGATGGGTTGTAGGTGTCCAGGGAGAGCCTGGCTGCCAATGCAGGCCAAATGCCTCCTCTGCACTTGGCTCCTTCCAGAAGAAGGTCATATATATGTGCCAGCCCATATCTTTCCTTAGAGTTGCCTTCAGCAACAGCATGGATTGTTCTGCACTGGTGGAGAGTTCTTTCAATAGATCCTCACAAAGGCCAACAGCCAGGGAGACCTGCTGACCCAACCACAATCCCGCACACAGCAGCCTCAAAAAAGCTGCTTCCTCAGACCTGCTTTTTAGGGTGAAGCTAGGTTAAGATGAAAGCTAATAAATTGTATAAGCAATGAAGCCTCCTTCACCTCGCTCTCCTTGGACAAGCTTGTGCGGCATGCTCCATTCTAGAGGGACAAGCCACAGATTGCAGGACAGTAATTGCTGTGACGCTAATTGTTGCATGTACAGAAGGCAACACTGGAGACACTTTCCTCTTTGCTAAGAGGGTTGAATGTTATTAATAGTTTAGTCACATAAAAAATGGATTATGAACAGGCGAAAGATGCGGGAAGACAATCCATGTATTAAGGTGTTTCTGCCATGATTATCTTAACTTTTCTTCTCTGCTTCTTTGTTGCATTGACTTGATGGGTTTCATCTTAAAACACAGACAAACTCTTTGGATCAGAAACTGTCATGTCATGAGTGCGCAGAGCACGCAGCACAACAGGCTCCTGAATGTCTTCTCCCCTTAAGGTCCTACCTGATACAAGCAATAAAATCACAAAAATTGGACAAATCTGAAATAGTGTCACACCCAGTCAGTATTCAGCATACATCCAGAACAAAAAGACCTCAGTACCAAATGCATTACCCTTTTCTACCACAGTCAAACATGTGTAGGCTCCCTGGGGGGATGAAAAGTTGGGAACTCCATGGGAATCAATACACTTAAGAGCCCAGGAAATGCTGAAATCAAAGTGACGGAGTGAGTACAAGAGAGAGAACTACTGAATGACACTCAAATTGTGTGCTACAGACACAATACTCAATTAATATGCAATATTGTTTGAATAGTAGGTTCAGCGAATATTTGTCACCACCAAATAACTGTCTGTTCAGATGAAATGGCAAACAATATTTGTACTCCTTCAGACTTCAATGGAAGGTTTGCCGGGTGATAATTCTCTCTTGGCTATCTAATTCAATCCTTGGGCTAACAAGTGTTCGGCTCACTTTTCAAGGCCTGTATTTCCTACAAGCACTGTCTGGTTTTATGTAAGAATCTGGAATAATAGTTCAAATTTTTTTACTTGTCCTTTCAAAGGGGTCTACATTTTAAAAAGGGCTGAAGTACAGGAGTGTACTAAGGTACACTGCTACAAGCTACCTTGTTGAAATTGCATGGCTGACAATATTCCTGAGGAGTTGTTCTCTACTTCAGAGAGGAACATACAATTCGTACCCCAAAACCATACCATATAAGGCTGGATTTCCTATTGATTGCGATAGCAACGCTAAGCACAGGAGCTAAGATGCAATAGTTGGTTAATTTTATTAAGCCTGGGTACTGAAAAGCCCCGGAGACATCTAAAGTGGACTTTAATATTTTTGTTTAACAATTTGCATCTCTTACTGTCTCTCTTAATGTGTTTGCACCTGTGTAATCTTCTGTAAACTCTTATTTCTGTCCTTCTGATGTATCCAAAGTACATCAGCGGAGGGCAACAAATAGAAATGGGAATTCTTGGTAAACAAAACTCGACACATCCCTTGAAGGAAACATGCTTATTGCCCATGCTGTGCTCTGAGAGCAACACACTACATCGTGCAAGTGGGGGTTCCCAGCGCAGACACCAAGCCACACTACAGCAAAAGCCCTGTGTTAAAGTCTGCCTCAGGCAACCATTTATTATTGCATGATACACCTCTGAAAAATACTGATGCAAAAGATGTTACCAGTTTTGCCACGCATTCATTTTCTCTAAGTCAATTCCATTGTCTAAGCAAAACCGGGCACGTTTCTGGCTGTTGTCATGTGAATTTTCACTTCATAGAGTAAGGGGAAGGAAAATCATTTTGTTACTTTGATGAAGACGCCTTGCATGTTTTGACAAACTCAAGTCCCTCCAGGGTGCTTACTGGCCATGAAGCTCTTTCATATCTCATTCATTATCGGAGAGAGACAGGAAAATACTTCCTCATTTCTCTTGCGTGTGAGTAAATTAGTGAAAACCACAGAGACTCTGTTTCATTAAAAGTGATGGAGTGAGACGGGCTGCAGCCGCTGCGCAGTGGGGACCGGGCTGAGCTGACTCAGTGCAGTCTGCCCGGCAAATGCAGGAAAAAAGATTAGCTGGAAATTTCTCCATTGAAGCTCTGACTGCTTGCTGCAGCCAAACTGCAAGACAGCTTCATGCTGTAAAACCTGAACTCTGAGCCCTCAATTCAAAAGCTAGTTGAACATCTCCTGTTCTTCAGCTCCATCGCTCCAAAGATTTGAGATGTCCATACGCCAGACCTGCATTCTCCTGCTAGTTTCAAACCAACGCTATCACCATCACCAGTTGTTACAGTTTCTATTAAGTGACAGCCAATGGATAATAATTGTGAAGAATCTTTCCTCACAAGTTTGCTGGCGGAAGAAAAAGCCCCCAAGCCCCAGGGGTTAACTTCAAGCCCAGGTGTCTCATATTGCAATGCAAGAAAACTCTTTAGATGTAAGGGACGTGGGACAAGCCATTTGAACACCAGCTAAGCCAAACCTCTATCATTACGCTGAAAACTTGTCTAAAAACTTCTGCTTTCCTGAGATTTTAATTGTTGCTGTGTAGCTCCGTGATCAACGGCATCACAAGAAACAAGAGTGAAGATGCAGATGACATTCCTGCCTGTGTGCCGCCTGGGCTTGCCTGAACAGTGCTGCTGCCTGCTGAGGTTTTCTGTAGATTATGGTCCAGCTGGTGGTTTTTACTGGTGATGCTCACAAGAGCGGGATAATGCAGGTGGCTGGCATGAGATAAAACCTTACTTTACAAATACATGTGAATGCCCTGAAATCCACATGGAGAAAAATCAGAGTGAACTGTGGGTTAGAGCAGCAGCCTTTAATTTCAGAAGTAGGGCAGCAAGGGAGAAGGAGAAGGAATTGTGATCATTCTGCTCTGCACTATAATGTCTCCACACGAGCCAACAGCATGATGCATACCAGCTTGATCACGTCTTTCAGCCCTCAAGTCAGGCTCCTCTAAGGTCTCTGCCAGCATTAACTGATTATCAGGCAGTATGCTCAAGAGAAGCCTAGAACTGGCAATAGAGGGACTTCTGCAGTCTGTGATTTAAGCACACCCCGATTTCTAAGTGTGGCACGCTACCTACGTATGTTATGTTTGACTCTATCTACTGCTCTGAGTCCCTCCATTTGATACCTTTTTCTTCCTAGTCCCTGCTGATCTCAAAGGTGGCAACCCCCCCACCTTTCATCAAAACAAAGCCATTGACAAGTTACTTATTGAAGTGTAGGTCTCAATTCTTGTGATGAGTTAAAAAAAATCCACGTGACACAGCTTGTCATGAGATCTCCAGCCAGGTGGCTTAACCATGTTTGGATGACTTAATACAACTGACTTCTAGCTTTGCTTAGCTGAAATTTCCAGAAAATCTGTGTTCCTACTGAGCTTGATAATAGATTGCACATACTCCTTTTGCAATGTTTTCTCCGAGAGAAAGCCCTTATCCTTTTGTACACTCTTCTTTGGTGAACACTCACATTGTACAGCCCACATCTCACAGACTTAGAAGTCATGGGCATTTCACAGATTACCTGATCAGATACATGAACATGTGTGGCTTGAGGACATCCAGAACACATCTCATCCATCTAGGCCCTGTTACCAGGGTATGCAGACACCTGGGTCATATGTATTATTCTGCTGGGCTCACATCTGCGAGGAAGCAGGAAATAACATGCATGCTGAGCTCTGTGCACATTCAGTCCTTAGAAGAACACAAGGAATAGAAACACAGTCAGAGAAGAACAATGCAGACACATGGTGATCACCTGGTCTTTTTACGCAACTCAGCAAATTAGTCAGCCAGCCTCTAAGGTGAAGGGGTAAGAAAACATAACTTGAAGTATCTTGCTGCTACTGGACATCACAAGGGAGAAGGCAGTACCTTTTTCCATCTATGAGGGACGTAGGAACATTTTTCTCACTGAAAACTATAGCAGGCACAATGCTCCTGGTGAAAAAAATTCAAACCACCCCTTCTTCAAGATGACTGATAAGCCAACAGTATGCTGCAGTTGACATGCAAGTGGGTTGGAATAAGATGGGGAGGGGAGAGAAGAACAGCTGCTCTCTGACAAGATGCCTGATGTAGGCTGCCAACGAAACAACGCCAACTGCAGATAAGTCATCTCAAACTACCAGATACTCAGAGCCACGAAGGCTAGAAAAGCTGAATTTGCAGGTGGGAAGACAGAACAGCGCATGATGTGGAAGGTATGATGCTGCCCACAATGTATCCATGAATATACCTTTGATCCATGCAATGCTGTGCATCTCCCGGAGACACTACCTGTCCTACTACAAAATACATTACTTTGAGCTGCACAGCCCCCAAACCACCTTTATTTCACAGCCCATTGCCGGTGTTCTTCAGTGCAGAAAGTTAGTCCATGTGAGTTATTCTCTTGTCAGTACCCAGGAGATATATAGGCTGCACTTACATCCCATGTTTGGGAAGAAATACTAATACTCTGCTGAAACGCAACCCTTCACCGTTAGCAAAAGTAGTTCTGCTGAATCGTGTTGTCATAGAACAGCTGTGATGTTCCTCTTGAGAGGCAGCTACACTTCAGCAGTGGGAAACTTTACTCCCACATAGTCAGCAAGATTATGGCCTTGCTCCAAAGCGTGGCAGTGTTCTTCTGAGGCAGGTCTAGGGCAATACAGAGCTGTTCTGGTGATTCAGGGTAAGGTCCCCAAGGGGAAAAGAATGTATTTCTGGCAGAAGCGTGGTTCAAGCCCTCCTCTCATAGCTTGCTGACAGACAGAAATGGGCATGCAGAGCCAGGGCCATAGGTTTTCCCTTGCCCAAGCAGCTCACCTCAGCACTACAGGAAGATACCAACATTTCTTGACGGGAAACAACAGATCTGACTGACTCTGTCTCTCTGCAAATCAAATACGAAACAGGAAGAGAGAGATAGGAAAGGGGTGGGGGGGGAAATGACACCAACATCTGAAACTTTCAGGCAGTCGTTCTTTATTAAAGAATTGGTAAAATGTGTTTTTCCCCTTTTTGCTCCAGTTACAAAGAAAGCAAAAAACCCCAAATCTGTTTTGAAGCAGATGGATTCAGTGACTGTAGCCCACCTCGAGTATAAGCTACCAAAAGTATGGTCATAGCAAAGTGCTCCAACCCACTAGTGGAAAGCTACTATTTAACCACCTAAAATGGACTTGTCTTTTCGTTCTCCTTCTTTTGCAGGCTTGTGTTGGAGGTGTGGCGCCACTGTACTTCCCAAGTAAGGTCTGTACTTGAAACTTCTACCTTATTTACCTCTTTGAAGCATTTAGCCTTTGAGAAAGCCTTCACACAAGGCACAGACCAAACATTTCATCTTTCTTTGTTATAGCAGAACATTTAGCAGAGAAGCATAGTGTGTGAAAGCAGAAATCTTGTGTTTGCCAATTCATAAAATTGACCCATTCAATCTTGTCTGTTTCCAAGCCTCCAGCACTAAAGCTTATATACAATATGCACAAACAAAAGCTGATCCTAAATCCAGCGTAAAAAAATAATATAAATATATATATATACTGTAACAAATTTACTCAGGATGCACTTCTAAGGGATGCTCACAGACGCGGGCAATGTATCTTTTTTAATTCTCTGCTCAATAATGAAAGCCGGAACTGCCAAGAAATACATAATTCAGCCTTAGCCCAAACTCACCGACTTCATATTAAACTTTCATAACGAAAAAAGCCAAACAATAATTACAGAGAAACATTTGAGAACACAAGAACTAAATATATGTGCGATCTGTCCCTGGCTAGTCACCTTCTTTCAGAAGGGAAAAAATACACCCCAATTAAAAGTCCTTTCAGCACACAACTGTAACCATGGCACTGGTACCACAAGGCGCCCAGCTTCTGCAAGCTTCCCAGCTGCTGGCTCGTTCTACGTCAACTGGGATGCACAGAGCTTCCCCTCAGTGACTTGTATTGGATGCCACGCTGGCAGGGTTGAGGTTAAATCAAAAGATTTTTCTGATTGCAGCTATTTGTTTTCACCGCAGCTTCAATACTTTCACTCCAAGAACTGAAAATATAAATTCAGTTCTGGAAGAGCAGAAGCACAGAGCATCTTCAGTGCAGACTCAGATGGGGTAGATAACCATGAAGGGATGCAGTTTCTTCAATTTAACAAGCCAAGGCATTTCACCGTGAGCAGCAAAGGCAGAACAACGTGGTCACTGTATGACCAAGACTATACAAGATTGCTTTATTCCTGTTTGTGTTGAGATAGTCGCTTGTTGAAAACCACTGCCTCAACTATTTCAAAAGCCCAGTGACCTCACCTAGCCAGCTGGAGTCAGTCCGTGGAAAACTTACAACTCTCCAAACACAAAACATGCTGGGATGAAGAAAGGGAATACTGATCCTTCCTCCTTCTTTTCTGCACCTGATTCTGCACTTCATTATTTCCTATCAATGCCTTCTCAATCTCAGTCACTCCTCCTCTGCAAGAACCTTTGTGCTGATGCACAGAGCATAACGAACGTCAGGTCTGAAGTCCAGCAATAAAGCCACTAACTTCCCATCTGCAGGATCCACACAGTATCAGCTACTGTCTACCTGTTTGTGCACTGGCTTCCTTATGGAGGCTTGTTTATAAGCCCTCCTCAAGTGCCAGTGAGTCAAAGAAAACACCTTTAATGCCGTTCTGTTGCAACATTAGCCCTTCTGTGGCTGACACGATTCTTATGATGACAGTCACTTTTCTGTTACGGCTGAGATGAGGCATAGTGTTGTCATCAGAGCTCAAAGAACCACAAACTCACCCTGAGAGTCTTTCACATGAGCCTCACCCAGTGTCTTGGGACCATAAACAAACTTGCACTGAAGTAAAAACTTTAAGAATTAAAATGGGTTATTTCTGCTCAAGCTCATCCAGACATTTTTCCAATCAAAACATCTTAAATCAACAGGTACTTGTCTAGTGAGGCCTTACCAATAAAAATTAAGGGATGAAAATCCCTCTCTAGACATTCTTATTTCAGTATATGAGTAATTTTTAATTTGACCTGAATTAAGTAAGTATTAAAATGTGCTTTCATATATAAATAAAAAGGAAGAGAGCTGAGGGATAAAGAATTGACCACGTGCAAGAAGCTGAGGAGAAGACAGATGGGGACAACCAATTTGGACAACACGATGGGCACACTGAGATAAATAATACCTTCCATTGTTACGCAGGAATGTCCCCAGCTACGCCAGGAACAGTCATGCAGAAATCTGCACATATATATTTACTCTCCACAGCTGCGAGAGAATGACAGTGGATTGAGAATAAAGGAACAGGAAACCCGGAAAACTCAGTCCTGGCTCAGATGATTTTTTAAGAGAAAGAGACCAGGGCTTGAACAGTCATGCCCAGTGGTTAGGATCAATGTCTGCAACTGGATGCAGACCAAGGACAGGAACTGAACTAGAAAGGGAGGTTAGAAGTCAAAATATAAGGTGAGGCACAGAAGATTTAGAACAATAGCCAGAAGCTCAGCTGTTAAGCTGAGGAGCCACTATAAAGTCAGCCCTCATTAACCAATCACCCAACGTGTCCATCCACAGCTACCACAGTTCCACCAAAAGGCTAACATGCAACTGCTTCAAGTGTCAGCTGAGGGACAAGTAGTTTTAAGGCCAGTGATCACTGTCATTGCTCAAAAGGCAAAAATAATTCACTGCTTGTGAGGGGAAGGAAGGGGAGTGGTTTTGATGGGCATGTTACTCTTGGCTTTGTAAGAAACTCATTGCAATGATGTGATACTGTTTTATTTTCCTGTTAGGTGATGGCTTCAGATGCCAATCTTCCAGTCCACTAGGGAGTGGGCACAGCTAGGAAAGAACAACTTGTTACTTGATTTACCAATGCACTCTACATGGGCAAGTAATGGGTAACTCTGAGCTTAGAAAAACTTATCAGGGAAGAATCTGATTTATTTT
>WEIS01076481.1:340-16749 GCA_013389965.1 Todus mexicanus | reverse complement strand
GGGGGGGAGAGAGAGACACATTGCCCAGGGCATAAATCCTCAGAAGCCTGAACAGACTTAAGCTAAGCCAAGTTCTCATGCAACTAATAAAAATGTTCCATTTTCTCCTTAGAACAGAATATTCAATTTTTTTGGCCTATACATCAGGTATAAATTTGGAATAGAGCTTCAACCACTGTAAAAACTCCCCAAAACCCAAATAAACAAAAAAGCAAAAAGCAAAGCAAAGACTATAGAATGACTCCCCATCTTTGACCCACCGCTGAGACACACACGGCAACAAGAATTCTTCAGTCTGTATGATGAGGAAAGAGAACTACTGCATTTTCCAGCTTTTCATAGGAAATGCCACTCCTCTACTAGATGGTTTGAGCACCCACGGCACAACCTGACATCAGTAGAACTTCGCAAGGGATGTCAGCCAGATGATCAATGCTGAGCATGATCATCTTGAACCCCTAAACCAGAAGCAGTCAGAATAGTATTTTGGCCATTTTGTGCCTTCCAGGTGCCTAGGCTATTCTTAATGATTTTATGCATAATTTTCACCCCATCCCCTAGCCTGAGGCTGTGAGAGAATGTTACCAATTAAAGGAGCAAAATCGCAGTGGTTCTATGCTGTAAAAAGAGGCATTGCCACTAATATCTGCAGTTTCATGCTGCACAGAATAATATTTCCTCAAATTATAATAATAGTAATAATAATCATACTAATACTACAGTGCTAAGTTTATTGAAAACAATACATTATATAATGCCCCAGAGAGCTTGTTAAATATTTACCAAACAAGAATATTTAGTATTTAATAAGATACTAAAGATTAATGGATATAGAAAGTAATAGGCATTTTTCTGATGCTTCCAAACATTAATTCCAGTCAAATGATGCCCTTCTGCCTGAGATACCAGAAACGCTGCTCAGTACTGGGACATCCACGATGTTCAAAATTGTTGCAAGGCAAGCACTGTTAATTTTTTCAGCAATTCATCGTTATTTTAACAGTGGTTAAAGTTAATTGAAACAAGTTCTTAATAAATAGTAATAGATTTACCTTCCCACCCTCAGGGGCTGTTGGGAGGATTAGTCGATATTTGCTCACAGCTTTCAAGTTGGAAATGCTGTATGAACACAATTATAATATTCTTACAGAACCATTCTTTAGCAGCTTACTCTTGTCTGTAATTAGATGCGGTGATCAGATTATATTTTATATTATACTGCCATTTTCCTTTATCAACATACAGCAAGTGGCTCCAGAGGGCACCTATGGCCCTTTAATGACTTTACTGTTTTTCAGCTAATGACCATCAAATAGACTAATCATATTATCCCAAAAGAAAATGAAGTAACCTGAAGGTACACACACAGCAAAAAGCACAATGCTTTCCTTCTTCCACTGACTGGGCTTTGAGAAATTAGCTAATGATAATGGTTTAATAACAGAACAGATGCTCAACGTTGCTTGGCTGCTTTATGCACGAACAGCCCTGTAGGAAATCTCCCACCCTTGTTCACTCCAAAAACACGCACAAGTGAACTTGGTGGCAGATTGTGGAGCAACCTGCCCTTTCATTTCTCACCTCGTGGAAGTGAAAGGCTGCGTCTCACAAGTTCCTGCTGTACATTTTCTCTACATGGTCCTCCCTCAAATGGAATTAGGAGGCTTACTCCTAACAGAGACTGGCAAACACCTATCGGTACTACAATAATGGGAAGGAAACACATAGAAAAAAAGACACTTGGACTGGTCTTCACTGTGTACTGCACGATAAAGTGTTAGAAATCATATTCTCACTGCCTATGTCCTTGACAGAAATGATCTAAGCAGGAGAGAAAAGGTTCATGAGACATCAGCAGCAAAATTATAGGAGGATTGTGCCTTTGGAGAAGATGGGTTCAGTGCTGATTGCTCATGCAGGGTGAAGCCAGCGTAGCAGCTCTTGTATTAGCTACTCGGGGTCATATGCCTCCACCTGCAACATTGCTGTCTGTGGCTACAACACAGATACAGCAGAACCTCTCACCGTGGAGACTTTGAAATGGCATCCCGTCACTAGCCTGTATGTGGCTGAACTGTCCATGCATAGTCTACGTTGCTCAGCGTCAAGCTCTATCTGGTTGTAGAGGCTTTAACCAAAATGCACAAAATATACTGGGGAAAGATAAGAAGGACACACCTCTTTTCCCCCTCTCCTTTTTTTTCCCCTTCCCCTCTCCTCCCTCCCAGGCACTGAAGTGCATACATTCTCTGCATCGCAAGAGAAGAGAGCCAATCCACGATACGTAAAAATGAGAAGGAGCTTCATATTCTGTTGTACATAAATCCCTAAAGATCATGTGGGTGGGATTCAAATAAAATCTCTCTGCTTGTGTCATCTTTAACAAAATCCGGCTGCCAATGCTTTAACACAACAGCAAAAAAAACCTTAAACATTTCTGAGGCAGCTCAAATAATAGCCTTGCAGGCTGAATGTGATAGATCTTCTATTCCAATTCTACACCTATCCTCTCTTGGTCACACTAGGAATGCAAGAGGCAGGCTGCAGGGTATTCGTTTCCAGCCATCAATAAGTAAGTGAAGTCTGCTTCAATTCCTCAAAAACAATCAGCTACAAAAGATTAAAAATAGTAACCATTTGATGCTACTGTGACAGGTCCAAGAGAGGAACAGAACACAGCTCAAATAAAGTATTTATCTTTCTGGAAGACTTGCACTGATGCAGGGAGTCAATGTCACCAACTTCTGCAAACGTGACGGTCCAAGGCAGAGCTAAGTTTTAGATAACACTCAGCACACATCAGCCATGCTTCTCTAGTTTTAAGATTACAGACTCTCAGATAACCAGCACTACTAAGGTTTCCTGCTAATCTACCAACTAAGACTAGAAGAACATTCTGCACCATCGCTGTTGCCATCCAATGCATGGTTTGAAATGCATCACTTTTGAAGACATTTTTAGTCCCAGGCCAAATGGTGTGGTCACAATTTACAACCGCTCCCCTAATGCCAAGCTCTAAACAGAGTTTTTCTAGCCTTAAATCAGTGTCAGCCCATTACTAAAGCAGCGTAGGGCAGTCAGGAAGTTAATGGATTTAAAGGGTGGAGGTATTGATGGCTGTGAAGTGGAAACTATTTATCCTGTAAATACTGTAACAGCTACGACAGCTCATCTCATTACAATTTATTTGTTTCAAACACTAGTATAGGGAAAGGTTGGCAGCCGCAAGTTCTGTTCCTGGAAGAGATGGGGACAGAGCTGCTGCAGGAGTCTGCTGCTGTAGGCACGGCTGTTGGGGGTGAGCTACAGCAGGGAGTCTGTAGTTGTACCTTCTGCCCCCACAAACTAGGAGACCTTCTCTGAGTATCAAACACATGTAAATATGTCTTCGGGTCTGCTCTCCAAGCTGTGCTGCCTGACTTTCTCCACACGCTGTCACATACTCTGATGGACAGCCGACTCGGAGGTGCCGTGTGGGTTGGTCTAGACTGTAGGATTCCCATCCCCGGACAGTGCGCAGATCGCCAGCAAGCCCCTGTTCACTTGGGAAGCACCACATGGAAACCCACAGAACACATCGCAAGTCACCAGGGTGATTTTCAGTATACTCTGCCAAGATGAAATCTCAGAAAGCTGGGACGCTTGCTTACCCTCCTGCCCTTGCCAAACCTCAGAAAATGACCTTGAGAAAAAATAAAAAAAGTGGGAAAGATGGATTTTTCAGCCAATTAGTAGCACATCCAATAAATATCGAACTGTTCTGTCCGGATAGGAGCCTGCGAGCATCTTAAAGCCTCAAGCTTAGCGATTCCCAGTCTCCAAACTGTTCAGTACTGTATAACCTCTCAACTGAATTATCTGAGAAAAAATTGGGAGATAATCCCAACGATTTCCACATAAAACCCGGCTAGGCCCTGTGAGCATTAGAAGTCTGGAGTGAGAAAGAAAGGGAGGGAGGGAGGAAGGGAAAGAGACAGTAAATACTCTGCATTTTATTTTCCTTCAAAGAATAGAGAATTTATAGCTCATTTTTTAGGGTGTTTTTTTTTTTAAAGACTTACTTACTGTGCTTTGTTATCAACACAACTAGGATGCAAACTTATCTCCTGCCTGCACAGAAGATGTCCGCAGGCCAGCAGCAGACCTGCTGTTTCTCACTCTCTGCAAAGGATGCTTCAAGTCAGCATTCTCCATTAGATGCTCTTTCAGCAATAATCCCAGTACTGATTTTCCCTGCAGCTACAATTCTATGCTTTTGACCACAGAAACACTTCATTTTTACAAATAACTATTTAATAATTACCTAGTTATCAATACTTACAAGTTCAGGCAAATGCCTCACTCTTCAGGAGGAAAGGGACTCTTAACTTTGAGCACCCCATGAGTGCCATCCAGACCTTGTCTCCAAAGCCTACCTTGTCTCTTGGCCACCAGTGCCCCTGAAGCAGCTACTGAAATTCTCTCCCACGGCAAGACACACATGGTGGGTTAAAATCTAAAATTAGAGGCATGTGTGGCCGTACTGTGATGAAAGGGCCAGTTTTAAGCACTGCAAGACAGGGCTATGGGAATGTCCAAAGCCCATCAATGCTAATTCTCATTCTGTTGCTAGCTTATGTGAAGTTGTACTAGAAGGAACTTCATACAAAAATATAGGGGTGCTCCAAAGCTGCTATAAGAAGAATCAAGATGTGAATTCTCAGATGCTAAAAACAAAAAGAAGCCCTCCACTTCCCTGCTCTTGGCTGTTAAATTCCATTTGTTTAGATGCCAGCACACTACACTTCATAAAAATTAACACTTTTTTTTTCTTTAAACACTTACAAGCTTATTTTCCTTTTGCTTGTACCAGCTGTTTATCTCCTGACTTGATGATTCTCCTTGGAAATGTGAGTTGACATCTGGGTATGAGCGGATGCTGTAAATTGCCAGCATTTCTGTCTACTTATGCAAGCAAAGATTAGTTCCTCCAACTATAGTAGCATCTCTCCAAAGAGTGCTAACATTATGATACATAACAACCCTCTTCTTTCACTGCTATTACCCCTTTCTTTTCATTCAAGTACCTTCTTCTTTTGCTGGAGGCAAAGCAATGCATTAAGACACCAGGCAATACAAATAAATGTCATTTAAAGAGAAAGCTTCCCAGAGAGTTCACATTATCCCTTCCAATAGGCAGCGAGGAGTAGTTGAGAATGAACTATGCATCCTGGAACAGGTCAGAGGACACAAAATAAAGTGAATCCATGGGCTCTGTCTAACTGAACTTGAGAACAGCAGCTGAGGGAACCTGCTGTCTGGCTCTAATCCTTTCCTGGGACAAGGAAAATGGGAAAGGGAGAGGCAGCTGCACAAAGCACCTAGTACTTCAACTTGATCCTGGCTTGTTCATTTAATCTGTTAAAGATTCCAAACTTGTTTCCCTTCATCCTCAATTTTAGTAATTGCTTTTACGATTTTGCTTATCTTATGCTTGTCTAACATCAGGAGATCTACACAAAAATGCCTATCCTATGGGGTAATTGCTTCAAAGTGGAAGAGGTTAAATTTAGAATAGAAATTAGGAAGAAGTTGAGATATACCGGAACAGGTTGCCCAGGGACATTGTGGATGTTCCATCACTGGAAGTGTTCAAGACCAGGTTGGATGGGGCCTTGCATAACCTGGTCTAGTGGGAGGTGTCCCTGCCCATGGCAGGGGGTGTTGGAACTAGATGATCTTTAAGGTACCTTCCAACCCAAACCATTATATGATTCTGTGATTCTACCCCCACGCTCCACACATTCCCACAGAGCTCTGTGGAGTAAAGGACGTTTCCCCATTGTGCCCCAGCCCAGCCAATGCTCCTTTGTCTGCCACACCCAACAAACAGGAGGATCACAGGATGACACATTCAGGCACTAGCAAGACAACACACAGAAGATATCACAGAACCAAAGGCCTCAAGTTAAACTGCTCCTCCTTAAACCAACTGGCTGTTAGACGGATGGGAAATCAGCAGATGCATCTGAGCTTACCACACAGCAGATGCATCTGAGCTTGCCACACACACCATTCATCCTACTTCAAGCTTTAAAGGTTAAAGCCAGCACCTTAAATCACACAAGGAATGCAAGGCAGGCATGGGACAGAAGTGTCACATGCTCCCTTGAGAGAAATGCATCTCAGGCAAGGAACAACAGAGTCAGAAGCAGTTTCACACATAATCATTGCAGACAGAAAATCAACACTCTTTGAGGTTTGTCCCATGGCTCTTGGGTTTGGGAGAATCAATGGGTAACACAGTGGTCTTCCAAATACAAAATAGTTACTGCGTTTTTCATAAACCAAGCTAGAGGTGTGTCCTGGCATTCTTTGCACTTGGAAAAACTTTCTGCTTTCTGAATTTTTAACTCTTAAGTTATAATCCTGAAAAAAACCCTACCACGATGAGCAGAAAGGAAAGTACAAAGCAGCATGGAATGAGCCGGATGATTGTGGTTGGTACTGGAGTTATTATTTATCTACCATTGGATGTGGAGAATAGCGAGTAATAGAAATGAAAGAAAGGGGAAGGAGGCAAGAGAGTTGGGTGTCTGCCCAGAGGAGGATGCTATTTGGTTGAACAAGGTCAGCTCCACAGAAATGCTGACAGAAAATGGGGAAATAATGTGATGTTACAAAGGGGGAGGGAAAATACCACACATTAAGTTTCATTGGTATTTGTATATGAACAATCCCTTAGTCTCTGCTTAAAGGCAGCCTACCATTGTGAGGTCAGCAATTGGGAGGAAGGCACTTGATGCAACTAGGCATTCTACCTGCAGTGAGTATTCACTGCCATTTTGATAATTTTAGAGTGGCAGTAGCTCCAGTTGATCCCTCCTCTATAGAAGGGACTGCTCCAAATGCTCAAATCTCGGGCCATCACATTTCAGAGTCTCCTTGAGGCCTTGTTCTTCACTGCAGGAGAGGAGCCAAGTCCTACACAGACATCTGGAGACACCATGGGAAACAAAAATCACAACCACCTATGATTAAATGTGTGCAGGTTACTTTACAACGTAATAGAATAAAATAGTTTTGATGCAAGGAAAAGGAAAGCAAGGGGCACACTATGCTATTAAATTACATAAACACTGCTTTTGATTGTGCTGAGACTCCCTTATCAACAGACCAACTTGCTTACTCACTTACTCCCTCCTGCTTCACACTGCTCCTCCACTCACTCCCTCTTTGAAAGCATCCTCCCTTACTCATTTAGCTTTTCAACCATAAGGGAAAATGTTTCTGAAAATAAACCAGTTCTGACATTATTCTTGCTTTCTCCAACAGCCCAAGCCACTACTCCACCCAAAGGAGAGTATTCAGATATGCTCGAAAGCCCAGGCAGATTTGTTTGCATGACGTGCGGTGTGCAGAAGGGCTGATTTATTTGTGATTTCCAAAGCCCAGGTGACAGTAATCTCAGGAGGGACCAGAGACACAAGCTCTTCATGGAGACTCTTTCACATGCTTACCTATTGCAAGCTTGCTGGTCATACTGAAATTTTTCCATTTTGTTTTTGCAGTACTGAGCTAAGGATGAGTAAGGCTGCAAGCAGAGGATCAAGAAAGGAAACAGCAGAAATGTTTCCAATGCACATACGGCAGGAAGGAGTAAGAATTTTAGTGCTTTCCACTGATTGTTCAGTGTCCTTCCACCTTGCTTGTGGTTACACTTTCTGACAGCAGCCGTTTCCAGTAGACATAGTGTGACACAGGGCTTGATGCAACACAGACCTGAGATTTGCTAATGCAATGAACTACTTGAAGAAGTGAGTGGCAGAAATTCTTTTTGAGCACAGGCAGCTCTGGCTCTTTCCTCACAGAAGATACAACAAAATGAGGGACAGTGGAGGAGACTGGGTGAAAAGGGAAAAGACTTCAAGGAACCAAACAGCAATACTATCGATAATCACCTGACCCGTCTGCTTATTCCAGTTCAAGGAACATGGAAGAATATTCCTGCTCCAGGAACTTTCCCAAGTGTCATAAAAGTGTTTAAAAACAAGCAGGAGCACCATGCAGACCTGTGAAAACTGTCCAGCAACTAATTGCCAAATAGATAAAATATACATCTTCCTGAAGAAAAGAGACATATCCAAAATAGGTATTGCCCATCTTTTGGTCATCACCTGGAAAGTAAAAGTCACACTGAATCTCTAGGTAAAATTAGATGTGGTAAGTTAAATTTGCCATTATAGAATTAATTAAATGATGAATCCCAGAGATTTGGAATATTGTACCTGTACAGATGTGGCTCACACAGGAGGCAAAAGATGTACTGCACAGTAGGAGACGAGTGGCTGAACTTTATTTCTCATTTCTTTTTAGCCTTTCACATGCCATGCAGTACTTGCTATTCTCAGGAGAGAACAACTCCTTGCCCTCCCACAAAACACGTACACAAACCAGATGAAAACTCCTCGCTGAATACGCAAGTTGCAATCGTCTCTAATTTTTCATTACAGGTGGAAGTGCCTCTTCTGCGCCTGTGCAGCCCACCCACCCCACCCCCACCTCAGGGTATTGATCCTAATTAGGCCTGAGCCTCAGCTATTTGCTGACAAACTTCAGCTTGTCAGAGCACTGTCAGAGGACAGTTTCAGGAGAGTGAGCTGCCCATTCATCCCAAGGAGCTGGGCAGGATGCTGCCCTGCATGGCAGCGGCGCTGCTCAGCCCGACTCACTGGTTGAAGGTTGGACCTTCTCTCCATGAGGCAGCTGCTGCCTGGCAAGCAAAACTGCTTCCACAGCACCACAAGCCTGTAGACAGACCATCTATAGGTGGCTTCTGCCACTGCCAGCCCCTACAGCAAGCTCATCTACAACAGTGCATGAGGCCCAGGCTGGCTTCCATTGCTTCAATCAGTAAGTAACCTGGAGCCTGCTCCTCTGCCAAAATGCAGCTCCATTCCTTGCAGGATTGCAAAGTGCTCAGTATGTCAGAGTACTAAAATTTAAAAGCATAAGCCTCACCGCATGCTGTCTAGCGAGTATTGGGGTTCAGAAGCAACAAAGAAGTTCTCCATTACTAATAAGAAAAATAATTAAAACCCTTGACAAGGCCTGACAGCTCACCAACACAGGGCAAAGCACTGCAGGAACAACTGTCCCCATGGGAACTGGCAAGTACAGAACACAGGAAAATGAGAACTGTTTGAATTAACAGGGAACATTTGCTCTAAATAAAAGCTATTTTGAGGAATTAAAGCAAACAAATGTCAGCTCCATGCAGCGGCGTGTTGGGATGTGATGTGCTGTAATGTGTTGTGACACTTCATAAATTAAAGCTTTTTCTTCTCCCCTGGGGGAAGAGAATTCAAGTGCAGTCAAACACTTACACTTGGAAGGTCTACAGGCTTGACAATTACCAGTCCGTGACTCCACTGATCCCCTGAGTAGAGACACCTTCATGTCTGCCCTGTGGGCTGCTCTGTCCTCCCTCGGCCTCCAGGACACTGCTGCACAAGGAGCTTGGAGCTCACACGCAGACAGAGCTGCCATCACCTCACCTCGGCTGCCAAGCTCCAGATAACACTCATCCATCCACAAGGTGAAATCAATTGATGTCACAGACAAAACTCTCGGTCTGAGCTTACACTGTTTTATGTCCTACTTCTCTGGCCAGACACGCAGTATTAATTCAAGCTGTTTACTGTGTATGGAGCCACCAGTCTCACAAGACTAACTGTGGTATGAAAGGCCAAAACCCAGCCACTTGCAACACCATCCCGCTTTAGCTGGCATGATTCAGAGCGGAAATGAGAGTGTGGGCTCAAGTAAGTGCCATTGATCAATTCTCCAAAACTGGGAGTCAAACTGCACACAGGTAACCCTCTTCCTATGCGGAAACGGCTCAACACAAGATCTGTAACACTCTATGAGGAAAGAACATTAATTCTGTGTGCCCAATGCCAGGGCAGAGGAACCAACCGCATTCACCATGTTTCTCTGTCACGTGCTACTCTTTGAAAAGACCTTTAAAATAAGCAAGGAAAGAAAAGAATGAGGAAACGATGTAAGAAGAAAGATAATCTAGATGACCTTGCTTGTAAAAAGAAAAAAAATAAATCAAACCCACCCAACCACTACCACTTTCTTCAGTGCATTTTTGCAGTCATGGTTTGGAAGTTGCCAATAATGAGCTCAGAGCTGTACAACCTGCAGAGATGCCAAGGGAGTTTATTAATTAGATATGAAACCCAGAAACCCAAAAGACACCATGAAATGACACAAGTAGACCACTTCAGACTTTCAATCCCTTCGTATTTTCTGTGTACAAAGTCTAGAGGAAAAGTCTTTAGAACTAACCTGATTATTAACTCGAGCCTGTAGCACAAGAGGGTGTTTCTGACTGGGACCTGCAGGACAAGAGGTACAGGCAACAACAAAGCTGGAGAAGACATAGTTACAAATCACTTTTTAAAGACCTCTGATGTGTAGCCAGCATTTCAAAGTTGCAGAAACCGAGGCACGGCTTCAGCTGCAGCGTGATACTGCAGTAATACAACTACATCTCTTATTGAAGCGCTATTTAAGGATAAGTGTAGTATGTCCAAGGTAGTTCCAAGCCTGCAGTTGTGTTCTTACAGTGCAGCCATGGCAAACAACATCTGCATGAACAGAGCTGAGGGTTCCTCGTTGTGTGATGTGCACAGCAGGGGCACAGGCAGCTGTCAGAAGCTGAGACCTGGTGGGAGAAGATGTTCAGAGAGCAGGCTCCGTACTGCAGCGTGGTCACAGCAGAGATTTGTGCCCATGGGGAGACGACTGCATTCTGGCACGGGCAGGCAGCTTTAGAGACAGCACAGTCTCACAGACCACGGGCTCTGGGAAGAGACCTTAGCCTTTGCCACCTCCTGCGTGCCCCTCACACTGCTGGCACCACTGCAGCCACAGTGTAGCACCACCCACGGTGTCAATGTCACGTAGGAGGAAACTAGAGGAAGCTTAAGACCAATGAACACGGTGACAACCTCTTACATTTCCTTCCTCCCTTCATGAATCCCAGCCTGTGCAGTGCAAACCCATATGGAAATATCAACATGAGTCCTGACAGGAGCACATCTGTGTCACCAAAAGAGTGTGACTGAGCTTATCAACTCTGTGTCTCACCTCCACACTGTCACTGTAGCCCAATTGCTTCCCATTTTGGAGCAAACCCACCCACAGCTACCTTGCAAATTTTCACATCATAAGGTGTGGATGTGCTCTTTGAAATATCCAGGAGACCTTTACTGTACAGACCACCTCTGAGGCAAAGTAAAAGCCCAGATATGCAGAGCCCCAGAACATCACTCCTACTTCTGTAGTTAGGCCACTGCAATAATGAGAAAAGCCTTTCTGCCAAAAGCTACCAGAGGTCTTTCTTATGCTCGTGAAGTGTTTTGCTAGCTTAGGATCCAGTGTTGCTTCTAAAGAAGTCAACAGCAGTACCCTGCCTAGGTTTGGCAGCAGCAAGATTATCCTTTTAAGCTGGAATTTTGCAGACAGACTTGTTCAAGAAAGATAGCTGCTTAAACCCCAAGTCTTTGATCTATTGTCTAAACTCTTGAGTAATAAGGGACACTTCGCTACCACTTGTAAACTCAGACCACTACGAGGCTCAGACAGATGCACTCTCAGGGTTCTCAAGGGAACATTTGAAAGTTTTAATGGTGGTGGCAGCTGCTCTTTAGAAGCTGAAGGCAACGACACTTCATTTTTTAAATGGAGGCAGATTCTGATTTATAAATATGAAAATTGAATGTATGCAAAAGCACAACTCTACTTCTCTTTGCGCATACACAATTCAGATAACGGAACTGATCGCTCACCGAACTGAGTTGAAAGTCATTATGCTGAAGAAAAGACCTTGCTTGCCTAACCTCAATCCAGAACGAATCTAAACCTCTACTTTCCAACCCTCTGAATATGAATAGGGACAGAATGAATACGCTGTCAGGTCTTTTATTATAGCTAGAGGGTGTAGTAATAATTAAAAACCAAATCTTGTACGTATGCGGCTATGACACTTTCCTGAAGAAATACTCTGACTTTTTGCAAGATTAGGTTGTCAAAATGATATTTTTAAGTCAGTAAGAGAGCACAACACCTGGGATTTCCAGGAAAAGGAAGCCTAAAGAAACTGCAAAAGGGATGAAAGACTAGTGAAGTTCTCCAACCTTCCCTTTTCAAGTCTATGCGTGTAACAATGCAAAACACAGCAGTGCAATGTTGCAGCTGAGATGTAACACAAAGACATGGGGAATTTCCAATTCATGGTTTCTTCAGCAATGACTCATTTCTACAAAGCCAGCATCCAAGTTTACTGGAGAAATCGGCCAGCAATAAATTCGGCACTGGCATTTTGGCCAGGCTGCTGTAGGAGCCCTAACAACTGAAGGTTTTTAGTACTTCAATTAGCAGGTGAAACATAACCCTCCACCTACTTCATTTTAACTAATTTCTCAGTTGATCTTCTGAGCTCTGCAAAGAGCACATTTCTCACTGAGCACCACAGGTAGCAAAAGCAAGTGTGTGAAGGCAAAAGGGATATGAATTATTAAAGAGCCTGAACAATTGAGGTTGAAGGGGGAAAAAACAGAGGGAAGAAAAGCTCTTTTTTACCTAAGGAATGACAACATGGTTTTATTTTAAAACATTAAAAAAGGTCTTTTCAAGGTTGAAACTAATGGTGAAATAGAAAGCCTACACAGTGAGGAGTCTGTCAGACTTCAGAGATGGAGTAAGATCCCTAGGACACATGGAGATCATAAAGGATCCTGCCATTAGCATGGGGGTCATCTCTCGTGTCCAGAGAAAGAGGATTTTCCCATGATCTTCACAACTTTGCTTCTGTCTGGTCACAAATCTGGAGGGGGAATGCAAAAATAAATCTAATTCACGGCATACTACTTCAATTCCAAGTGTGAATATTAAGCATGAGCCATACAAACTCATGGTTCAGTGCTTTAAAGTCAGCTGTTTCCAAGGTCCCTGTTAGGCAAATCCAGTTTTAAACGAACTTAGCCCCATTGTGCTTGGGAGCTGTTTGTGCATTTGTCATCCTAGAACGCCTCATAGCTTTGTCTATAAACTTCTTTCAACATATTTCTACCCAATAACTTTCTTTGTGTAATAGCTTGTTCATCAATTTAGAAACAGTAGTATCCTCATGTCCAGCCCTACTGCTATAGTTCTCAGCTCTCTCTCTGGAGTGCTCCTCAGATATTATTAACATGGATATCTGCATTCATCAGCGTCATTCTGCTCTGGCCTAGTAAGTCACAAAATCAGGATTTGCCACATTGCTACAGATCTTATCACCAACATCTCACTTTCACAGCACAACCTCGTATCTGCCCCTGAATGCATTACTTTCTAAGATAATCACTGTTTTTCCCATGTTAACATCCACCTCCCCCTTTTGTCAGGCTCCTGAGGGTTTCCAGGCAGCTGCTAAATGCTTTCCTTCTCCAGGGATTTATGTTTTCCCATATGCTACTGAGCTGCAACTTGAACCGTTGTGTAGTACCTCACATGCCTGGCAGAAGAAAGAAACGTGACAGAAACTTGAAGTATTGGCTCTCAGTCTTTAGGATATGCAATAGTTTTTCCTCATTTTCAGAATACTTTTTCTAAAAAAACAACCCGTATTTGTGCTGCTCATTCTTCTTAGAAACGGGAGCAGCATAAAAATACAGTTGCCAGAGTCAAGAGAGAAGGGATGACAACCTATATTAGGTCAAGCAAATTGCAGCAGTGGGCAGCCCAGCTGGGGTCCTCATCATGGAAGAGCAGTTGTGCACTGCAAACGGCTTTACCTGGGACTGCAGAGTTCCCCTGCTAGGCTCCTATCAAGGCACAGAGGACAAAAAAGTATCTCTAATAAGCTCCATTTTCCTGAATTGTTGAGGAGGAGGAGATAGAAAATCATTCCTGTAACACTTCTGGAAAACTTGAAGAGGTTATTGCTATGGTAACTGCTCCAACAAAGCAGGTGCAGTAAAGGGGAGCAGCAGAGAGATGTGTGGTGCACAGAACAGGAACTCTTAACACCCAAAATTAAACTTGTGCACCTCCGGCAACGCAATCTATTTTGGATAACATCAACAACTTGCCCTTGGTTTTGTATCAACAAAACCACAGGTAAGGGACAACAAAATGAAAACCTGAGGCTGTGCAGGAGAGCGCTAACTGCAGAACCGTACTAGAATAAAACAATATACACCAGTATATATGGCAGTAGAGAATATCTGGTACAGAAGAGGACAAGGTGTTTTTTCCTCCAACTGATCTAATGCTACCTTTACAGTGGAGCCCATCTAAAATAAGCAGGAAAGCAACACAGTTTCTTTTCAGCAGCCTTTGAGGGTAAAATAAAGCCAGGCTGGAGGAAGCCTTTAGCAGAAGAATGGAACAGAGGAGCTCTGATTGTACCACACCAGTGGCTGCACCACAGAAAGAAAAAACCCTACTGGTATGGGGACTGAAAGAGCAACAGTTCAGCCAAGACAGAAAAATCAGTTAAAAAATAAGGTAACAAACAAAAAGCTCTTTGAAATAGACTTTACCCTACAAATAAACGGCAAGCCCACACCAATGGCTCTGGGTCAGTTTTAGCACTAGATAGGAAGTCTCTTTCTTTGAGCACGGATGCATGTGAGTGTATTTACATACTCCTCTCCATACAAACAGTAAAGCATTTTGACAAACGTTTCATCAGCGTTAGCAGGGGTTTGGCGTATGTAAGTGTTCTGTTATATTGAGGCTTCTGCCTCTACAAACACATCCGCAGCAAATTAGAGGCTTTACATGAAATGATGGGAGTCTTTTCTGATGCAGGGGGGACCTGAGGCGAAGTTGTAGACAGGAGGGGGATGGGCTCTTCTTCCAAGCAATTTGTGGCAGGAGGAGAGGGCACAGCCTGAAGCTGCACCGGGGGAGGTTTAGGTTGGACATTCGGAAGCAATTCCTCACAGAAAGGGGGATAAAACACTTGAACAGACTGCCCAGGGAGGTGGTGGAGTCACCGCCCCTGAAGGTGTTTAAGAAAAGACTGGATGCCACACTTAGTGGCAAGGTTTAGCTGAGTGGTGGTGGTAGGTCATAGGCTGGACTCGATGATCTCAGAGGTCTTTTCCAGCCTTAATTATTCTATGATTCTATAGCTATGTCATTCTGGTGAGTTAAAGGCTTTAGATGATCATTTTCCTAATAGAGGATAAATTACCAAGAACGGGGGGGAGTGATGAACTATGATATTAAAAGTCTTTTGAGGTCTTCATATCTTCACGAAAATAAAAGCCAGGCCCTTGGGATAGAATTTAACAATGTCCCTTTAAACTTGGCTTGCTTCCTTTTTGGCTGCATGAACATCTGTAATCCCCAAATTCCTGTCTCTATTCCCAGCAGCTGGTGAAACTGAAACCAATCCAGCAGAGGAAGTCTGATACCCACCAGCACAATGAAAAATGTAATGCTGCTGGGCACGACATGGCTCCACCACAATATAAAACAGGGCAGCGTACTTGTAAATTTAAACAAATACGAACCATTTCAGAGACACAGCTGTAAGGTGCTGCTGAAATAAATTGTTTGCCTTCCCTGGCCAGAGAAATCCTGCAAAGATATCAGTAAAGGTCTCCCTCAGAAGGCACAGGTGATGAAAACTACTCTAGGTGGCTAAGGGTTAACCTCAGCACTGGCAGCATATTTTCATTCAAGTGTCTAAGCTTCTGCTGGAGGGGAATTTTACAAATAAACTTGCAGGCTTTGCAGATCAATTTTCTACTTGGTTTTATCACTTTTCTTTCAAGCCCATTGCGTCTCAGTTTCTTTTTCAGACACATTTTGAAGTTTTAGTGCCATTTTTGAAACAATACCAGCCCCTCCATTCCCCCTTTTCCCAGTACTTGAAACTACATATGGAGCTTTGGTGGCATTTGTATTTCCATCAGGAGTATTTAGGAATAAACAGCTATGAAAAACATTACCCTAGGGCTCCAGCACTGCAGAGCATGCAGTACAGACCTTCACTGTCTGAATACTCAGCAAGCATTTAAATGATAATATTACATTAGAGTGGCGGCTGTAGCCGTGTAAATAATTGTGCATTGTCCCTGCTCATTGATTTATTTTCATACGTGCACACAGAAGCGTCTGAAAAACCACTTTAAAAAAATTCAAAACCCAGACAGCGATAATCTAATAAACTCTAAAGTGAATCAATAGACGACTTAACAGCAGAGAGATAAACTGCATTTAATAAGAGTTAGAAGGGATGGAGAGAACGCTGTGCAAGATTGAGCCAGCAATACCAGAAGCACCGAGTATGAGAGCAAGAGAGACAGGAGCCTGGAGTGGACAGAGAGGGAGACCAAGCAGCACAGGGAGCAAAGCAC
>WEIS01076476.1:0-18805 GCA_013389965.1 Todus mexicanus | reverse complement strand
GGGGGGGGAGGTGGAAAATCGACGGTGAGAGTCCTTCGTCCCCGCAGTGGAAGGAAGAGGGAAGACTTGTAGCAGGCTGCTCCCCCTCCTACAGCGGGGCTGGCTGCGGGGCTGGCTGCGTTCAGCGCCGTTCAAAGCGGCGCAGAGCTGCGGTTGGAAGTGCCTCAGTGCTGGCTGCTGCCTGCGCGTGGGTCAGGAGCGCTGCATCAAAGGAACTTTGAGATGCAAAGGGTGGCCGGTTGGAATGGAGGGTGCTGGCTAGCACCGGCTTTGCACCGAGGTGAGAGGGGCTGGGCAGCTGGAAGCTGCGCCTGGCGACTGTGCGCGCCTGTGGTCCCTGCGAAAGGGGGAAAGGGAGAGAGCAGTCGCTCAGATGAAGGCGGCGTGTCCAAGTCTAGCTCAGAGCCCAGGAGCAAAGGACGGGAGCGAGCGTCTCAAGCCAGGAGAAATTTCTGGAAAAAAGCAAAGCCTGTGTTAGCACAGGAAAAATTTAATTGGGATCCAGCTTGACAGCGTGCAGTTACGAAACTAGAGCAATCTATTTCCCCCCTCCCCCAAATGGTGGCTTTTGTACTTGCTTTTTCCTGGGGACTGGAGTGCAGGAGAGGAAATTTGAGGTTGGCATTTACCGTCGGGGTTCAGAGTGCTTTGAGGGCTTCCTTGTCATGCCCACTTCCATTCTGGTGGTGTATGCCCCCCGTGCAAGGGGGACGTTACTGCCGGTGGCATCTCACTGCAGGGTAGGTCCATAACAGTTATCCTGGGGGTTGTAGAGGTGCAGGAATTTGCATTTGCAGCAAGAGTGACCCTGCAGAGCTGCCCGTGCTGGGCTCTGGCCGGAGCGTGCACCCACAGCGTGGAGGAGGCAGACGTGCTGTCATGGCTGCTCGCTTCCCAAGTTCGTTGCCTTTTCGTCTGGAGCAAGCTCTCCTCCGGGGCAGCTCGTACGGAAAGGTAAAGGAACAGACTTGATGTAAATTTTTGTAGGGTTTTAGGATTTTTATGTGCCTTCGGAGCAGCTGCTCTGGCCCTGTGAGTGAAGCAGGGGGGTGCAAGCTTCCCACTCCAAGCAACTGGGGTAAGCTTTTTGATTTTCACCTTGAGATACAAAGCAATGCTGTAGGAGAAGGCACTTGGAAACGTTTGGGCTGGAGTGGCGAGGTATCGCTTATGACCCTGAAATACAGGACGAGCTGAGAATAGCAAGCTTCCCGTGCTGATGGAGGAGGATGATGGATTGTATCAAAGGAAGGGTTTTGAATAAAATGACCGTTTAACTTGGTTGTTAAGCTTTGGTTCCTTAGAGGCACTTGTTTAAACAACTTGCTGTTTTCTGCCTGTTTCTCCCTTGGCTGTCCCATGGCGTATTGGTAATACCGACCGTGGAACTTCTCTGTGATGGGCTGTCCTGTCCTGAGCACACTGAAGGGAAGTCCCAAGTGGAAAGTTAAAGGATGGAGAAGGTCATCTCTTTAAAAACAAACAAATAAACCCTCAAACCCACCACAAACCCAAAGCAAAGCCAAAGAACTCTATCCCCAACCCATCAGAAAAGTATCTTTAATGATAAAGCCAGTTAGGAAATGCTAGATAAACATCTGAAATTGCTCTGCCATAGTAAATATTTTCATGTGCGCTCTGGAGTGGAAGAAATACGTGCAAAGAAACGGCGTAAACCTATTTAAAGAGTTTCTTCATGTTCAGTGATGGCTGCGTGAGGAGTGCAGCAGCTGAAATCCAGCCTCAGTTGCCAGCTGTCTGCGGGAGCTCCAGCGCTGAAGGACCCGGGCTTGAGCTTCCCTGTGCTGCTCAGCTGGTGCACAACCCGCAGCTGGAGTGTTGCTTGACATTTTCATAACATTTCAATACGAAAATGTAACATTTCAAAACAATGTTCCAAAGGGTGGCATGAATAAAATGACCACAGCTCTAAGGTGGAATGTTTGGTTTGCCCCTCGCCTGCGCCGCCTCCTTTTGCTATTCCCAGGAGGCTGAAATTAGGTATCTTTTGGAAGCGTTTTGCTTTTCTGCAGCAATATGTGTTGGTAGGTTCCTCCCACATTAAGATTGTGTAATTTGGCACAGAGTTAAGAGTTAATGTTCAAACACGGTAAGTTGCTTCCTTTCTAAAGCTCTCCGTTCTTTGGCCTGTAACCAAACAAGGGCTATTTAGCACCTTGCCAGCGACATCCCTAGTTGGGAAGCTGTTAACGCAAACTTTTATGGGCGTTCGCAGCGAAACGTGGTCTTGTGTGCACTTGTCATGAAGTAACGGGCATTACCAAAAGCACGCATCTGAGGCTCTGAAATCTGGAGCTCGGCGGTAATATTCACCTTGGGTTTGGGGAGTGTCGAAGTATAAGGTGAGAATAAACCTGAGCTGCCCCCCCCACGCACTCATGGTTCTCCTGAGACTGAAATCTCGCTTGCGTGCCAAGGAGAGCCACGTACGAGAGCCATCTGGGGACTTCTGCCAGAACGGGCGCCTGAAAGTAACGGCCCGAATTGGCCTGTGTGACACAGAGATGGCAAAGGGCACGTCCACCTGGGGAGCGAGCTTGCTGTGGCCAAATAACCCTTTCAGGGGCTGCTCCCTTACCCCACTCCTCCAGCAGCAGCAGCAGCAGCAGAACTGGTTTTCCTGCTAAACCCGCGCGCTGGAGAAGTAGAATTGCACCCTGAGGCTAACGTTGTCATTTAGTTAGGCTGACATCTTGTGGAAGCCTTCCTAGTGTATTAAGAACAACAAAAAAGGTAATTTTACTTGATGTAGATGTGGGCTGCGTGACTTTGTGGTGCTGTGGGCTTGGAGGATGGCAAGCCTGGGAGTCGCAGGCGGGGCTGGGGCAGCCGGGATTTGCAGCCGCGTGGGTGGCACCACGCAGACAGACACCTCGTCCTTCTGCCTGAAGAAACGAGCGTGTCAATTTTTGCTGGATGTTAGCACGTCGGGGATCACAGGAGTAATTGCTGCTGTTTTGCTAAAAGATTCCCTTTGTGCTGTGTCAGTAAGGCTGGGAGGCAAAGGAGGAGAGTGCGGGTGGGTGGCTGTCACTCTACAGCTCCCTGAAAGGAGGTTCAAACCAGCTGGGGTTGGTCTCTTCTCCCAAGAAGCAAGTGATAGGACAAGAAGAACTGGCCTCGAGTTGCCCCAGGGGAGGTTTAGGTGGGAGCTGAGGAACAATTTCTTGCCCCCTGTCAAGGGTTGCCCAGGCCTGGCCCAGGCTGCCCAGGGCAGGGGTGGAGTCCCCCTGATCCCTGGAGGGGGTTCCAAGCCGGGGAGATGTGGTGCTGAGGGACACGGGGCAGTGGTGCCCTGGGAGTGCTGGGGAGCAGGTGGACTCAATGATCTGAAAGGTCTCTCCCAACCAAAACAATTCTAAGATTCCGTGATTTCCGTGCCTGTCCTGTCACCCAGGTGTGCTCCCGTGGAGCTAGGGTAGAGGTGAGCTCTGAGAAGCGAACACAGGAGAAGGTGACACATCCAAGGTGACGTATCATCAACAGGCATGTCCAGCTCCTCTGAGTTGTTGCAGAGATCCTTTGGGCGTGGACGGAGAGGGCTGGGCCAAGGCACTGTAGGCGGGCTGCCATTGTCTTTCTGGGGGTAAAGGACAAGGTGTGCTGCGGCATGGCACCGCCACTGTCCCCTCCCTGGCTGGCAGCTCTCTGCACCTTGTGCTGGTTCCTCTTTGTCGCAGGATGAGCGCAGGAACCAGCCCTCCCTTCTCCGTGGGTGCCGAGGGGAGGGTGGGGCTGCTGTAGCTGCAGCCTGGTGTTGGGGAGGGCAATCGGGATGGGAGCAGCGTGGCATGGCATGGCGAGCTGTGCTGGAGGGGAGTGTGGGCGTCTCTGTTCCAATTCGGGTTCGTGCTGAAGCCTAGACAATCTGCGCATCCCCCGGCTTTGTGGGCTCGCCATGGGAGACACCTTCGTGCATCAAAGCAGTAGGGTCCTGCTCCATCAACCCTCAGCCTTGGATATGAAAACACCGCTGAATTTCATGGGTGTCAGACCTCGCTGCTCACCCTTCCTGCTCTTGAATCAGCACTACCATACCTGGAATTTGTTTGCAGCCCTTGGTAATGGAGGGGTATGGCTGGTTCTCCTTTGCAGACGGGCAATTAGCCTGAGTGTCGAGGCAGAAATGAAGCATGTGACAAACTGAATCTGAGCCCTAAATCTCCTGCCTGCCCACGAAGCACCGTGCACTGCCCTGCAGCTGCCTTTGCCCTGCGGGGGGGTTGCCAAGCACTCATTTTTCACTGAATAAATCACCGGTGTCAACCACGGTGCTGCCCAGTGTGCAAACAGCTCAGAAGACGATTCACAGGCTACCTGAAGCAGAAACCTCTCTGCCAACCACCTCTTCTAGGTAATAGCGTGCTGGGTGGCAGGCAGGGCAGTGGTGGCTCTTGGTGACACGTCTGGCTCCCCTCTGGGTGCTGGTTTGGGGAGGAGGGATGCTGGGCTCTGCAGGGCTGGGTGCACTGGGAGGACCGGTGCCAGGCACCGTTCCTCTCAATCGCTTTGTAGTCTTGGCTTAACCTAAACCAATGATGAACCATTGAGATTAATTAACCATGCAAGTTTTTGATATTTAGCTATAAAAATGTGGGGTTAGGAGTAACTCCTTGTAATACACGTGCTGCAGATGCTGGTGGCTTTAAGATAACATTCATGCACCGCCACCCTACTCTCTACCTTTATAAGTCAGTCGAGGTTAGATTTTACCATCGATAGCTGTAGAAAAAGCTTGGTTCAGGTTTTTGTCTGTTGTAATTCAGATGGCAGGCCTAAAAAGGGAATGCTTTGTGACAGAGGTGGCTGTTCCACTTGCCTCCCTGTATGCAAACCCATTAAAGCAAAGCCTGGTGGGGATAGCTGGGTGAGCTGGAACGGCGAGGACGTGGCAGTGACTGCTCGTGTGGCTTTCCAGGCAGGGCAGCAATGATGGTGGGAAGAGCAGTGATTACAAGGAGTGGGGGGAATGAGCAGTTTTTAACACCAGTTCTAGCCTCTTTGATAATGATCGACTTAATTTCAAGTAAATTTGCACTGTGGCTGAGTTTATTATCCATGATACTGGACAGAGCTGTGGTATCATCCTGCGAAATGACTGACACAGGCAACGTGACCCTCTTAAATCTCCTGAACCCATTAGCTGCTTACTGACTGCGGAGCTTGTGGTTCCCTCAGCAGAGTTTTGTGCTCAATAGCTGAAAGTCTGATTAGTAGTCTGAATATTCAGGCTTCACTGTTGTGAGGCCTCCTAACCCCCTGGCTAACAGAGAACCTATTAACCGGGAGGTGTTTTGCTGCCGAGTCATTAGTTAGTTGGCTTCTCAGTGAAAGTTTAGACTAGAGACAAGGACTGGTGTCTTAATAACAGGGGTAATCGGTTACTGGAACAAGGTACCCAGAGGTGGTAAACTGTCACTTGGAGCCTTTAAAACATGATTTATTACTTAGAGAGGCTAGCTCAAACCAGACTTGTTGAACTGTAGAGTAGAACCGGTGGGTAAAATTCCTGGGGCATGTGGAAGCCTGGACAAAGTGGCTGTTGTGGTCGCAGATGATCTTCATTGTTCTCATGTGCTCTGGATGGTTGGTGCAGCCACAGCTCTATGGCCCTTGATGTGCTCCAGCGACTGCTGTTCCACTGGCTGCTTCCACTGGGACCTACCAGAGTGTCATTGGTTCCACAGTTAGTGTTTTATGTTTCATTCTTTGTGCCAAAAAGGTTAAGAAACTTCAGATGGGCAAAACCTGACATCCTTGTCTCCAGACTAGGACCTTGGTTAGAATTGGCTGTGATGATTTAAGATGCTAATGACAAGAAGGTCCTGTTCTGCCCCCCCGCTGCACCAGCCGTACCGAAGGAGCCCCATTAGTAGCATATACACTAAATTATTAAATTACTGCGGCTAAATTAGCAGGGTTTGTGTTGCAACCTTCAGAACAAAATTCTGCTAATGCTTTTGATGAGCTTCTGTACTAAAATTTCTGAATGCCAACAGGATGGAAATAAACTGGAGCTGCTGTGCTAAAATCTAACAGGTTTCGATTCCACAGCTCCTTCTGTACTGATACGTGGCGTAGCTTAATAGGAACAGATCACGAGTGTGAAATGGTGCTGCCTGGGCTCTAATGTGCACAGTGCGCGATTGCCAGGGCGTTTACATAGCTCTGGCCACGCTCTGGTCTCACAAACCGAATGTCCATTAGTGGAAGCCATCTCTTGGTTTTCCTCTCATCTGAAAGGCATCTGACTGTGGTGCACCGAGGCTGCTCTGGGCTGTGAAGCCAGGGACAGCAAAGTGGAAGCGATGGGTGGACTCGCTTCCAAAGCGCGCTCCTGCCTCACATTAAGATGGTAATGTAGGGGCACCCGGGGAGAAGGAAAATGGCACTTCTTGGAATAGCTGAATGTTGGGCTTTCTACATAATAGATGAGTAGATATCTTAGATCCAAAGATACTCCTGCAAAAAAAACCCCAACACCCACATGAACAGCAGAGTGCCTTGGTCATGTCGCTATAGTAAACTGAATGAAAGCATCAGAAGGAGAAAGCAGCTGTGGCTGCAGGGCTGTATCTTGCAGCGAGTGTTCAGTTGGTGCCGTGCTGGTGGGTAGGTTTTGGATATTCCGGTGAATCTCCTGCCGCCTGCCCCAGGGTGCAGCAGCGCCCACCACCACCAGCGCGCCCGGAGCTGTGGCTTGGGACAAGGCCACTGTGGGCAGTGCACGCTGAGCAGGGACTTCCTCGCTTAGCTGCGGTGTGGTTTTCATATCCACCGAGCATGAGAACGGCAGTAAATAAGTAGCATTAATCTTCACTGACTTTATTTAAAGACTTCAGCTTTGATTTTCGGGTGTGGAGTGAAGAACACGCCAATGCCACGTCTGCCAAGAGCTGTGGTGTGGTTGAAACAAGCTCCTGGTTTGAATTTCAGTCGCTTTTTGGTTACCTTTAGTGGTGAGAATCAAATTCCTTGATCAGGGAGATGACAAATCTTCAATAATTCATTAAAGCTATAGTGATATTACAACATCCTAATTTTTTCCGCCTGATCCTGTTTAATTTTTATTTCTACTGCAGAGTGGACTCCATGTTTTGGATTCCAGGCTGCTTGCGCCAGTGTTGCAAACCAGCCTGTCACCTGGAGAATTGATAGCTGGCATACCCTTGCCGTAGCGCTGCTAAATGGTTTTTCTTCTCAACAGGATAATTATATTGATCGTGGCTTAGAACTTCAGAAATTGGATTGTGGTCGCATGAAATGTGTTTCAAAATTCGAATGTATGCTGTATTATACGGAAAAAAGCTCCCAGCAAAACCAGACCCACCACCATTGTTTTATCTTAACGCTCCAAATTGGATCCAAATTAGGGTATTTTTGACGTAGCGTCTGTTAAAAACCCGAGAAGCTGCCACTGCTTCTTGGCCCCTTGTCCTCTCCTTAACAACAGGGCTAATGCAAAGCTTGCTGTTCGAACCTTGGCCAAATCCAGCTCTCGGTGGGTCGGCCTGGATGCTTACTTGAGATGTTGGATTTCATCTTTGACACGTTTATAAGGATTTTACCTCAAGATAACTGATTTTTGGTTTTTGACTGACTGCTCAAGGGCAGTCTCCTGTGATAGTGAGGTAAGAAGGTGGTGCTGGGTATGAGGGGAGTGCCATGTTGGATGTAGAGCCCTGTGGCCTCCTCACAAGGCAGTGTGTGAGATGTTTGTGTGCAATCTTCTGGCCTTGGGCAATCTCAACAGCCGAGGCTGTCAAAGATCAAGGGTTGACCCAAGGCTGTTCTGGGCTCGATGCCCTGCCAGCCATCAGGTGGTTGACAGAAGTAGCAGAAAAGAGAAATCTAAAACTCTGAGATTGAATATGGTCTCCAGCTGATGAGGAGCAAAAAGATGTCGAGGTTTATGAAACCATCATGTTCTTCTGAACACAAACTGAAGAGTTAAAGGTGAAAACTTAATATGTCAGATGTTCCTACACTGCCCAGAGCAGCCAAGAAGAGAGAGCTTTGGCTGCGAGCTGGAGACTTGACTTCTAGTGCCCATAGTTACTTGAAATAAAAAATAAGTAAATAAGCAGTTGAGAGTGTTCTGGAATAACACTGGTTTTCCTTGGAGCCCTTGAATACCTGTTTACTTCTTCGTCTCTTGTTTTTCAGGCTGGACGCAAAGAAAGAAGCGATGCTCTGAACTCTGCCATTGATAAAATGACCAAAAAGACCCGAGACTTGCGTAGACAGGTAATTAATGTATAAGCTGATGCTCGTTGAGCCAAAGGAGTGAAGTTCTGTGTGTTTGCCCTCTCAGAGATCTGCTCCCTGTTGGTTTTATTCCAGTGGGCAGTGGGCTGGCCTGCTTTTACCTAGTGAATTAAAACCCAGAAGCTTCCAGTGCCTGGATCACAGGGCAGCGTGGGGTGGAAATGTCATCCCCTGTTCCCTGTGCAATAAAGGTGTTGGTTTCTTAAACATCCTCATGGCAAGAGAGATTTAAAAAACAACCACGCAAACAAACCATCCAAACAACTCCTATTTTATAGATTGTGAACATCATCAGGTATGTTTTATAATTCCGATGGTATTCATCTCGGAGAGCCTATTTTCTTGGAGGACTGTGTTTATGTAATGTGCCGCTTTTGTCCAGCTGGTTTTTAAAGCGCTGTGTTCCTCCCTTCAAGAAAATGTGAATATGGATCAAGTTTCTTGAAAAAATGTTGTTGTTCTCCTAGAAAAATACAAAAGCTAAATCAGCGCGTTGTTTAATGAGCTGAGGGAAAGCAGCAAATTTACTCAGACAAAACCAATATGAACTGCTAAATCAATATTTGTGGCCAAATGGATGACTTGCACTTATATAACTAATCCAGTTTTTTAAGGAGATTTAATTTAAATTGACAAGATATAGACAAGACTTAGTGCGGGGAAAGCCTTGACCACACAAAGGAAGAAAGGATCAACGACAAAAGTGCTTAAGCTTTATGTATTAATACAGTGAAAGGAAAACAGCAGTGGAACACTACTGAAAAATACTGCATTCTCTTATGTTTATTTTAGCTTCGCAAAGCTGTTATGGACCATGTATCGGACTCTTTTCTGGAAACAAATGTTCCTCTTTTAGTATTGATTGAAGCTGCCAAGAACGGGAATGAAAAAGAAGTTAAAGAATATGCCCAGGTTTTCCGTGAACATGCCAACAAATTGATTGAGGTAAGATGGTTCAAATTAAAATGAAATTATCACTAGTTAAATTAATGCAAGACTAGGCAAAACACTTTATTCAACGCTGTTGAAACAAATAGCAAATTCTGTAATAAATTTGCTTCTAAAGTTTTGTTTTAGTGAATTTAAATAACATTTTATTTAATATAAAAGTAATTAAAAAATATAAGCTTATCAAAGAGAAGCAGCTGTTACATAGCCCATGTATTTTCCGTTATTACACAATGTGAGTATATTATGCTGTTACCTTTCCTTCATCTGTTAATTGGAGATGGTATTATCCCAGCACGGTGGGGCTGGAAGGACCCTCCAGAGCTCCCCTGGTGCCACCCCCCTGCTCCAGCAGNAGTGCCTGTTGCTGGCTTATGGCAAACTTGTCCAGCAGGACTCCCAGGTCCTTCTCTGCAGAGCTGCTTCCCAGCAGGTCACCCCCCTGTCCTGGTGCAGGGGGTTATTCCTCCCCCGGTGCAGGACTCTACACTTGCCCTTGTTGAACTTCATGAGGTTCCTCTCCACACAAGCCTCCGGCCTGGTCCTGCTGTAGAATTTGGCCTGTTGCTTGAAGCCTGGAGATTTGTTTCTTTTCAGTTTGATACTAGTGAATAGAAACAGGCTCTTTATGTGGAGACTTTTGGAATGGAACCTGCTTGCATGTGTGTAAAGAGCAAACAGTGAACAAAGGCAAGACTCGCAATAGTAACAAAACTGATCCCTGCTGCCTTTTCCTTCAAAAAACCCAAAGCCTCTCAAGTTGGTGTTACTCCAGACCGAAGCTAATCTGTGGGAAGATCAGCTGAAGTGAGGCCAGCCTGTCTCAACTGAAATGCGTTAAAGGTCGTTAGTCTGCTAGTACAGGAAATAGTTTTCCAACAGGTAGAGCATTTACAAAGAGCAACACGAGTTCATATCTTGTGTTCAGGGTCACATCTCGATGACCTTGTCCTCTTGCTGTTGTTTTTGCGTGAGAGTTTTGTGCCTCCTGATGCCAAATGCCAGGGAGCCAACGTCTGTAGGTATTGTTGAAGGAACATGCCAGTAGGAATAAACTTCAAAGTCTCCTCCTGTGCCACTGTAGCACACTGGGAGGCATCGTCTGGCTCCTGTGCTTGACCTCAGCAGCTCCCCGGGAGCAGATGCACGTTGGTTGATGTGGTTTCACTTTCTTGGTATCACTGCATTTGCTGATAGAGTCCACGTATCTCTGAGTCTTATCAGGAATACTTTCAACAACCTGACAGATGCAAATTACTCAAGAATAAGACTTATCAAACATCACTAAGAGTAGTTTCTGACTCTTGCTTGAATACGCTTGTCTTACTTTTTTTTAAAGCCTTGGGGGCTCTGAGTGTGCTGAGGAACTGTCCCATAGTCTGGGGTGTGTTGAGCTGCTCCAGCTCTTCGGAGCTGCCGTCTGAGCAATGAAAATCTCTATGTGGTGTGGTTGATCTCTTCTTCCCTTTTGGCCTGCTGCGTTTCAGCGCAAATACCATCTTCATATGCTTGCAAAATTATTCCAAATTTTAATGAACTAACACTGTTTGCCAGCAAAGCAGGCAGAAGGCAGTGCTGCTGTGCCTGCTGTGGCAGCAGGATGCGGCAATGCAATGGTGGCAACACTTCAGAGCAGGTTTTGTCTAAAGCTTCCCTTCTTTGTGTTGCAAGCCTGATGCATCTGGAAATTTATTTGTTGGGCTTGTTTACAGAAGAAGTTGACAGTGTAACAGTAGCAGTGCCTGTTCTGCCACCTCTTTGGTGGGCGTGTGGTGTCCACACATGGAATTTATCAGCATAATTAAAGGAGTAATTACGTTGCTCTGTCTGTGAGCTTCCCTCCTGCCCCTGCGAGGTGAGCCCTTACTGCCCACTCCTTCGGAATACGTGCGCTGTCTGGAAAGCGACGGGTGGCTGTCCTTGCTGGTACATAAGAGCGGTTTTTACTGACCTTACCTTGTGTGCAAAATGCCAAGCTGCAAATGAGTTTTACAGAACCTCTATTCAGCCAAACAATCTGTCTTTCAAGAAAGACTATTCCCCTGCAAGTATGCATTAAACAATATTTCTGACTGGCATCAAAAGGTTCCGCTAAAATGATATGCTGCTGCTGCAACTTTTCGAAGGCTTGCTTATTGCTTTTGCTGTCTAAAATGTAACTATAGCTGTAGAGTAGCATGATCTAGATGGCTTATAAACCTCTTCTGTGAATGTAGATGGATTAATATATACGCTGAGCTTCGACAGAAGGGGAACGGTGCTCCCGCCGAGCCCTTGTCTCGAGGGGCTGGAGAGCCACTGCGGAGTTGTACGCGATGTCAGATTTGCTGTGAAGGAAGACAGGTTGGGGTGGGTTGCGCTTGCAATGTCTCGGGGTGTCTCTGCTGGAATGGAGAAGGATGCTTGCAAGTTCCCATGCGATTCTGCTCTTGGGCAGAGAACTTGACTGCTGGTATCTGGAGAAACAATAAAAGATTGTGTAAGAGCAGAAGAGAAGATGTTCCAGTCGGTGAGATGAGAAGTGATTGCTTCCCTCTGTGTTCAGTGGGAGATAAGTGTGCCGGGGAGTTTGTCGTAACTACCCTCAGAAATGCTGCTGAGTGACTCAAGACATCAAATGTGACAAAACAGCTGCAGTGCAGAATGGAGCTGTGTTGTGTATCATGCTGGGATTGACAGGCTCCTGTAGTGGTAGATGTAGAAGAGAACGTGTCCTTCCCTTTAATGCAAAGCGATGGGGAGAAATGCACGCAAGAGACCTGCTCTGCACTGGGCAGCTGGGGAGATCCCAGCATTGGCGGGAGGTTTCACACCTTGGATTTCATACCCCTTTGTCCTGTGCCCTGGAGGAGTCAGTGCTGCTCTCCTGGGGAACCAACCACTAGTGAGGACTGTGATAAAGATACATATTTATTTTTCTGACACCGAAGTGTTGCAGGGGTTGGCTAGACAGGAGGGGTGGTAGTGCTGCTTCTGCCCTGGCTTAGCATGGAGAGCTCTTGCTCCCACAGTGCAGAGGTGTTTACAGGCCCTCCAAGGAGCTATAAAGAGATCCAGACACATGATTTGGATAATTTCATTTTGAAATGTTCCCTTCTTGGCAGCCGAGCTCTCTCTGCTTTGTGGTTGCTAAAGTCCAGGCAGCTGAATTTGACCAAAAGGTGGAATAACCACAAAAATCTGGTTTTCCTCCTGGCTCTGAACCTTCTAGAGAAACCACATCAAAGCCATGACCCAGAGAGCTTCTGTCTGCTTGGTTTCTTGTGTAGTAAAACACTAACCCCCTTATCCTGCCTTTTGAAAACAGAGTAGTGGTAAAATAGTAAAATGAGACTTGTCTCCATTGAATAATACGTTTCAAAGACAGCTTTTGAAATGGCTCTGTACGGGCAGTCCGGTAGCAGGCTAGCTCTCTGCCTGGGCTTCGTTAAAGGAGTTTAATTAAAGAATTGAGAAGCCAATTAAAGTGCAGCACCCAAGAATCACAGAAGAGACAGCACTTTGGGAACCAGTGCGAGGAAAAGTGAAATATCCTTGTGAACGATGAGAACCTTCCCCATTTACAGATTGGGAGGCGCTTACTTGCATCCCAGTGTTTTTTACAATGCTGGGGGAAGTAGCCTTGGCTTTCCAGCCTCTAACTTCGCTCTTGAGGAATGAGTGCTTGGCACTGGCAGCCTTAGATGTAATGTTCCTCCCTGGAAGAAAGGAGGCTGCCCTGGGCCTTGGTACTGATTGTGCTGCTGTCACTTAGCCCCGCGCTGGCTCTTTGATCGGACCAGGCTTTGAAGCCTTCTCCTGCACCAGTGGCCTTTGTGCTGCTCCTGTAGTCACCGCAGGGACTCTGCTGGCTGGTCTCTGAGAAGTGAGGGAGCCGTAAATGTTAAGAAGAAACTTTTGCTGTGCTGTTGAATGCTTTAGAAAAAGAAAAATGAGGTTGTCAATTTGTCAGTGTTGTATACTGCATAGTTGTAATGGGAAGGTTTTTCAGACCTTAAGAAATGAGGTGGTTAAAAGGTAGATGAGGACAGAGTCTAGGGTAAAATCTTGCAGGAGGTGTTTGCCTGCTGAAGAGCATTTTGGAAAGGGAGAGTTTGGAATTCCTTAAAAACAATCAATGCTCCTTGTATTATTCTGGGACCCAGTACCCCTCTGTCAAATATTTTTCTCAACTTAAATTCTATTTTAAAGTCTCTTTCTCAGAGGAGCTTTGCTAAGACCAGGGAGGCAAAAGCTCTCAGTGATGTTTCATAAGTATAATTTTTTTTCCCAATTGCTTTAATTGATCTGAAAAGATTGCTCTGTGCCTTTTTTCATGTGCTGGGCTGTATCTTGCATACGGAGAGATGATTTTCTCATCTTCAGCGAAAACCCAGGAACAGATGCAGACTGCAAATTTATTTGCTTGGAAAGAATCACATTTGGGCACTTAACTCCATAAGCTATCTGTAGCCTCTTGTGCTGACATTTCCCCTTCTGTTGCCCTGACTGTCTAGCCCGATGTCCTACAGTAATTCTTCAGTCTAAAAATACCAAGAGCCCAAAGCCTTGCACACTTGCAACATTTTTATTGCAATTTAGCCTGATTGGCCCATGTTTGCAGCCTGGATATTCTTCAGGGAGTCGTAACAGCTGCAGGTTTTACATGTGAAAGGCTTTTAAAAAAATCTGGAGTGGGTAAAACATAGCTCGGGTTTAATATAATAGCCAGCTTTTGGGCTTCAGGCAGCCAAGGTTTAGAAATACTGAGTCTTGCCTCGTGAGCATCCTGAGATCGAACTTACCTGGGCGTAGCTTTGTGATGAAAGTGCGCACTTAGTGTTTGCGCCTCTTAAGTGTTTATTAAAAACGAAGAGTGCAGTGCAAGTCTCCACCAGAAATAAATCTCATCTCACAAGGTTATCCACCTGATGTCCAAAGTTTGTACCAAGTGTGTAAAACTAGGGCCTTCGGACGTGGATGGGCTTTGCTCATTCCTTGGTTATTCTTTCGTCATGCTTGCCAGCAAAGATGTGTGTCCCTCGTGGTGGACGGGAGGTGGCTCTCAGGTGAAAAGGGCAGGCAAGCACAGCCCTTGCCACCCAAATCAGATACTGATTTGGAATGTTTTCTGATCGTTGGGCCTGTTAATCTCTCAAAACTCAGCATTTTCCAGGCTGGGGTCATTATCAGTCATTACGGTGGTATCCAAGCACTTATTTCATGGTCAGTGAGCTAATTTACAGGGGGAAAACCCAGCAAATTCAAGTTTGTCTTTACCGTAAAAATAAAAGCAAGTAAATTGTGTATTAGAAGGGAAATGTCCTTGCGCTATGGGCTGGAGAAGAGAGGCAGACTTGGTCCAACTTGAGACTAATTTCCCATTTTACGATGGAGAGCAAAATGTCTCTTCCAAAGAACACGTTTTCTGTAATTTGTCTGTAGATAACCTTGGCAGCAATTTAAAACCAATGGCTTCAGTATAATGACCAGTATAACTCTCATGTGCCCTCTAAAGTCTGACGCTTTTCAAGAACCGATACACTTTCCCTGTAAGTTCCTTTTATTAGTCAACTAATTCATAAATAAATTAAGTTCTCCTTGTAGCACATGCTTCTCTTACATTCATAATTGGTACAGGAGGAAGAGCTCAGCAGAAAAAAAGTCCTTCCATTTTCCAACAAATCTGGATATACAAATTTAATACAGAAGTAAAGGCAAGTGACCTTTTAATAGGATGACTTCAGTTCTTGTAAGGTGAGGTTTTTGTGAGGCCAGTCTTCTAGTGCTACACCAAATTATGTATGAAAAGGTCTGTAGAATGCTGGAAGAGATTAAAAATCATGTTGGAAGAGGAATAAGAGACTTCTGGGTAAACTTTCTACCTGTATTTCGTTGTAAGCACACATGGGCGAAGCAAGGTGATCAGTGATATGCCAGTGAGACTGATGAAGCGATGAAAAGGTTGAAGAAGAATTTGAACCCTGACGTATCTGGACAGTGATTGGGGTATTTGGACATGTTCTTCTGTTTGGAAGTCATCCCCGTTAGGTGCTGCGACGTGGAGGAAAGGTGTTTCTGCCGTACCTTTTCCATAGGGGCAGCCATGATGATGGCGAATTGTGGAGAGTGTGAGGCTTGGTCTTTGAACACCTGGGGAAAGGGAAATGTAAGAGCTCAGGAAGTATAAGCCCAGTTGAGCGTAGATGCAGTGGACATGATATCTTCAGAGGTAGGTAAAAAAACAATAGAGTGCTGGCCTATTTTATTCTCCAGGTATTTGAGTCTTCATTTCAACAGGATTTTTAAGTAGCTTTTTGGGTACAGCTTTTACAGATGAACGTTTAATTCTTGATATATAACTAAAAGCCTCGATGTATGTCTGGGTTTTCATCATCTTAGTCATTAGCAATATTGTATTATTAGTCATCAAGGAGTTGCCTGAAGTCTGTGCAGAGCTCAGTCCTCTTACTATTTTGTCGCTGCTTTCAAGAGCATGATGTACTTACAATTGCCATTAAACTTGCCATGAACAGTTGTCTGAATCACCAAACCCCAGTTGAAGCAGCCCCGTTGGAAGGTCATATTGCAGCCTGGACTGAGATAGGAAACAATTATCATTTCTGCTTTGATAAATAGAGTAGCTTTTTGAATAAGGATCGTTCTTCAAGTGCTGCCCAGATATCACTACTACAAACACTTTTATTTTAAAGAAGAAACATTTGTGTTGCTGAGAAGTGTCTAAGATGAGAATTTGTTTTGGAAGTTTTCTCTTCAGATTGAGTCCACATGACACACCAGTGTGTGATTTCTGTCATGGCAGCTCCGAGCGACTTGTGTAACTAATGTGTTTTGTGCTTATAACAACATTTTATCACTTTAGCTTGTTTGTCTGAGGAAGGAATAGTTCCTGTGCCAATAGTTACATCTGCTGCTCCAGCTGCACCAACGAGGGGCACGGTGCCCACGTAGCACGCTGCTATTGCTTTACCAGCTCTGCTCCTCGTCAGGTCTAGAGAAGGGATAGTCCACTGGTCTGGAAATAAAGGTGTTCCTGTAATGCAGGCACTTTGCTGCTGTGGGCGTGTGTTGTGCTCTGGTTGGATTCATTCTCTTCAAACACGTCTTCCCCCTCTTTGACTGAAAAATTTCCCTGTTGGCAAGAGAGAGAAGTGCTCTCCCTTCTGCACTTACTGCCGGGGAAATGGAGCCCAGGTTGGTTTGTCATGATGCACAAACTCTGAGTTTCCCCAGCTGCAGGAAAAACTTCCCTTCGTTAGGAAACCTTGGCACACATGGGGTTGTGCTCTGGAAGAAAGGCGTCTCCTCCAGGTGCGGAGGGAGCTCACCAGTGCTGAGCAGGGCTTTTGTGGGACAGCTGTACCTAGAATGGTACCAGGTAGATGGAGACAGCTCATTTAGGTTGAGAGCCTAGTGCAAGGCTGTATCCCTTAGCTACATTTTTAGACACACAGATGCAACTCAAAAGGTAGTTGTTTTGAGAGTTGGTCCCAAATAAAAGGTGGTTACCCATGAAAATATTAAGGAATTGCCTTAGTAGAACAGGGAGCAAGAAGGACACAACATATTGTCTCTGGTCATCTTGCTCTTGCAGTTGGTTGGCAGCCTGCTGGAATAAAAACCCGTAAAGCCCCTGTTTCTCATTATCTAAAACTTTTGCATCAAAAATGAAAACATTTTGCTTGCCAGTTTTGTTCCATCTAGCTGAAATTTCCCCTCCATGTGTTTATAACCAGACTTGAGGTTGCAGAGCTCTGGAAATAGCAGTTATCTCAATTTTAGGCCGTCATTCCCCGTAGCGCTTTATGTCTGGAGTTTTTCCGTGTACAGCTTGTTTTAGCTAAAGACTTTTACTATTTTAAGTTAATACTTTGGGATTCTGTTGCCCACCACAGGCCCTTGCAAGCTGCTTTCTGTGGAGCTGCAGACACTTGCAACTACTTAAGTCACGTAAAATGACATCGTAGTTGTCAGCATATCTCCCGGCAACTCACTCCAGAGTCCCTGCAGACTTGAGCCAAAGTCCTCCTGCCATCGCTCTGTGTGTCCGAGAGGTGACACTGGTTTGCATAACTCATCATCAGCTCTGCCTCTGCAAAACTACCAAGTTTATAGGGCTATAGTGAGAACACAACTTCTCCCTCCTGCAGTACTGATCAGGACTGGACGTTAAAATGCTCATGTTTGCCTTGAATATTGTGTGAGGTGTGCAGGTGAATTAATAAATGTATGGAGTTATTGAATAATAAAAGCTTTTTTTAAAGAGGACTGGAAGTTACATAAGTGGCACATCTCTTCTGAGAGTCCTCACTTGCCACCTAGTTTTGCCAGAACAGTTGTTCCTGCAGATAAATTAATTTCATGGGCTTTGGCCGTCATGAAGTGAATCTGGACTGATTTCTTAATGTGGGGGAGGAAGAAATTAGAGGTGTTGTGTTTGAATTTTGTGAGAATATCAGACACACTTTCCTTGAGCAGGTCCTCTAGAGGAAAATGTTGAATGACTGCCTGTCCATTTTTTTTTATTGGTTTATTTATTGCTTTTGAAGTGAGTGATTTTAAGATGCTTAAAAGTGGGAATTTGCATTCCCAGAGAAATTGTAAAGTTAAAAGCAAATAATAGAACAAGAAGCTGAAGTCGTGAAGTTTAATCGGAAACTAAAATGCCAGGAACATCTTTGAAAAGCTTCGTTTCCATGTTGTTGGGCTCCCCAAAGTGTCTGTGTGTAACTGAGTATCACTTTGTTACTTCGGCGTAAGGGTTTCCGAGAATTAGTTTTGAGACGATACTGGTTAAGTTCAAACCAAAAACTTTTCCAGTCCTAAGACCGGGCTGCAGACTCTTGCTTCTGCAATGCTGCTTTTACAGCTGCAGCTTCAAATGAGTCGTCAGGCTCTTAGAATTCAGTTAGTGCTCGCCTGTCTCCCGCAGAGCGATACGTAATCCTCAGTTACGACGATGCCGTGTGGCAGAGGCAGCTCTGACCGTTCTGAATTATGCAACAATAAACACGTTCCCGAGCCTTCCCCGGCCTCCACTGGCACTGGAGGAGCGCATCCAGCACCCACTTAGGAGGGCTGGGTGTACTTGACTCCCTGCAGAAGCTGTCCTGAAAACATGACCTGTAAACAAGGAGGAGAAGCGCTGGGTTGCTTCTCTGAAGTCAGTCCAGGTGCTCGAAGCAAAGACTTGAGCACAAACTTCCGGTTGGCAGCCTTTGAAATCCTTGAAAAAGCAGATCTAATGCATTAGAGATTATCGTTCCTTTTTTTCTCTTGTGGTATTTTTTTGTCTCTTACTGAAGAAGCAATTTGTCGATCCTTTAATAAGCGGTTCCATGTAAAGTAACCCCTCTGCCTAAGCTGGCTGGCAGTGCGAAGAGAAGGTTTAACGAGTACAAAGCTGTAGCAGTTTTCTTGATGATTTTCAACAGTGTCATTTAAGAAGCTTAGCGATGACCCCAAGCTCGTGGAGTTGAGGCTGCTTTAGTCTCTGAATTGCTGGAAGATGTGGCTCCTAAGCCATTATCTGAACAAATTTCAAGTTAAAATAAAAAAAAAAGAGAAG